>CABFOV010009916.1:0-17785 GCA_902141375.1 Timema poppense
ACAGAATGGCCGAGAACCGGACACTGCCTCAAATTGAACATCTACATTATTCTGGGTTGTTCGAGAGCAGGAAGTTAATTTTAAAAAGACTTTTACATTGCAATTTTGACTCAACTTTACGTCACACACTGAAGTTAATTACAGTAGCTGATGCCTACTAACTTTAGGGGGTGAACTTAAAAACAAGAAATAACTAGTAATTTCCTAATTAGAATTTGGTAACTATCATATATGAATAATTTAGAAGACGACGTGGTTTAAGTGCCAAGTAATAAAATAAAAATAAAATATTTATATAATTAAGAGGAGAATATTTTCATTGCTTTCACATATTCTTTAGGGTCAAATCGGGGACATTACAAAGGGAAAGTTGATTAAATCAAGGATTGTAAGAAGGTTTCAACTCCACTTTTCTAGAAAGTATGGTAAGCAATGTATTTTTGGATTCTTCGTCATGGTTTTGGCTCATAGCTTATTTGAATCTTATAAAGTAGCTATAACGTGAATGATATATTACAACACTATAAATCGTTCCATGATACGATATTAAATAAAACTCCAGTTTGGGACTTCCCCCATGAGCCACTGCAAGCAGACCCTTTACTTCCTCACTCCTGTCTGTCATATAGTCAATCCGTTATGAAGTGCTAAGGGAAAAAAAAGCGCAACATATTAACTTTACCTTTGCTTTCATTTCCAGACATTTAGAGGAGCAAGCGCCCTCCCTTGCCTCAACATTGGCTACGCCCATACTAGTGCTGAGAAAACTTTGTCAAAATTTTCAGCCATTTGAAAACTGGGAAATTAAATATAAAATTAACACCAGAGAATACTTTTCATGCAGTTAACGAGTATATTTTGCAAAATCTTACTAACAAAAATCTAAACTAAAATGTTTTCTTGGATTTGCTGAAAGCTTTTTTTTAGCACTTCCTCCTTTTCCCCCACTCATTAAGACGCTTCCCTGTTATCGTCGACCTTACTCGGGTCTTTACCCTCCGCAAGTAGCTGAATGACCGTTCTACGGTAAAAGTGGTGCATGGTTGAGCAAGAGAGATGAGCAGAAGCCTTATTGGTGGCAAGGTAAAATATTCCCGCTTCTTTTACTAAGCCTGCTATGTTCAGCTCTTTTAACTGCTCTTTGCTGAGTTTCTTCCTCTTCCACATGGCGGACCATAGTTCATCTTCGGAGTCTTTCTCATTCAACCTAAAAAACACTCGATAACTGCTTGTCTTTCATCTTGAAGTCTTAAACGGCCATCTCCAACATAAGAGGTACAGCTAAAAATTAAAAAGCAGGTGAATGTTCTTCTAAGGAACGTTGATCCAATGAAAAAACTAAACAGTCCAAGTAAGGGATTATAAAGGATCTCTTCCATTACTCTAAAGGGATGGACGTTGGAAGTTTGGAGCGATGTTACTGTCTTCCAACAGATCTCGACACCGTCAATTCCACTCAAACTTCCTCGGCAGTCTTGTAGGCATCCTCTACGAGCTCTGTAGCAACTTGCTATGTTCATTGCAGTGAAATATCACTATAAGGATCCGTTAGATGTGCTGTGAACATTGGAGTAGGTTCAGGCTTTTACCACAGGTTCCAATAAGGCAGAATACTTGACTATAAGAGCGACAGCAACGATGTTATTGGACAATGAAGGCAGCAAAATGTAGCTAGAATGTCTGTTTCCTCGGACTGCCATTGCCGTCTAGTGATCATCTTTACAAACCTTCAACAGTGCTCACAAAATTCTCGTTTAAAACTGCAATACCTTTGCGATGATAACGTCCCACAGAGGAGGGGAATGTTTGAAGCATATTTTCTTTTCATCACCGACTCTGAAGAACATTATGTCCTATATAGTGTAGATAATGTTGCATATTCCTAGGACACTGTTAAAGTCGTTCACTACATGATTGTTAGTGTGATGCATGCAGGAAAAACTTGGTTTTCTCATACTTATTTCTTAAAATTGTTTGCACGCCACCGCCCTTGCTAACTATAACTGAGAACACTCGGCATAAACCTGGCCTACACATTTCTCCGGGCCAAGTCCTTCCAGGAACATGTCTATCGCTGTTGCACTCGTGGTGGCGTCTAGGGCAAGACGCTCCACAAACTCCTCCTGACACTCAATTTTCTGGTCGTCAAAGAAGCGCAAGCCGATGGACAACTGCTCCTTCCCCAATGTATCAGCTGTCTTATTGCCCGGTACGATGAAGGCGGCGTATGCCTTTTTCGTGTCTTATATTATGTCATCTTTGAAAACAGCCACGTATCTATCAACAATTTCACTCTGGATTTGACGGGACATATGTCGCATTTTTTACTAGCAGACTAATTAAAGAGACGTTTCAGTTCTTGGTCACAGACATCAATTTGTAAATCAACCCGGTCTTGAAATACACCTCCATGTTGCTCTTTTCCCATCCAAGGCAAGTAACGAGTACTACAAAACATGACTGGAGTTTATCGGCTATAGTATCTTCTTCTATTTTGTTTCTTGTGACCAGATACCACCTGAACATCGACAGGTACGTCTTCCACGAAGACTTAGGCTGCACTAACTCTATACATTAAGTATTTATATTGACTTGATTTGGGAGAGGGGGTGGGAGCTGCCCTCTTTGGTTACGCCCATGTACTCCAGACTGAATGTGTGCCCATTTTGTTAAATAAATTAATACCATTTTAAAATATATGTATTTTGAATAAAAAGGTTCTAATCGAGCCTGTTGCTAAAAAGTGCAATTGAAAATTTTGGCAACGTACATCTTAGTATTCGCCCCTTTTATTCGGGTATTTGACTTTCCCTTTCTTATTTGACTGATTATTTCTAAATAGACTGGTTATAACACCAGACGACCTGCAAACTTAGCTTTCGTCCACCGAGGAGACAAAAACCAATCGCCTACGACCAAGCAACCGATCTCACCCAAGCATATTTTGAATTTAAACATTACAACGCTCGTCCACAAGATTAGATTACGACCAACATACTGGGCTGTAAATCGCTGGAAACAAAACGAGTTGGTCGCAGGTGCTCAGCTGCCTGTGGGATGTTGCAGCGTGCACCTGTTGAAGAGCCTACACCGTGCTTCATTTACAACTGTGGGAGCTTAACATTTCTTTATTTTAACGTTATTTTCTGCAAGCTTTCACTTTTTTGTGAAAAAATTACCACGAATAGTGACAAAGAAATAACACGGATAGTGGGAAACTAGTTCTTCAGGTAAAAAATCACACTTGTCTATGTTTATTACACTTTTTCCTGAGTATTCGAAGAAGCTTGAGGAAAAGTTTTAAAGCATTTAGAGAGAAGGGTAAGAAAATTAAGCCATACTAAATGATAATTCACGAACTTTTAAATAGATGTAGCCCACAACGAGGTCCTCATCAGACGACGACATTCTCGTGAATGATCTCAAATAGGTTTCTTGTGTGAACAAAAAACGGGCAACCAATTGTAAGTGGCAAGTCACTCACGATTATCGCGCCGCGTTGGTTTTATTGGTGGGCGAATGGCCTTAACTTTAGAACTGACACAGCACCCAGTCTCTCTGACATTAATTCGTCACTGTGAAGGAGGAATCCCATATTTTAGCTATGCCGGGATTCGTACCTTTCTTATTTTAGTTTACTAACCAAACGCGCCATCGACTAATTACTGGTTGGAAATTACTTTCATTTAAGTTTTCTTATAGAATTTGAAAAGCCTATGTAAAATATTTTTATTTTATTTTTCATTTTCGTAAATTTTTTTTATTTTTTTTCAATGGGAGGAGAAAGTGTATACAAACTTTCACACTTAACTATTTGGATCCAAACGGCCAAACATTAATCAATTAATAATTCAGCGTAGTTTAATTGAAGAAGGGTATTTTTCAATTTGTCACGTTCCCTGATCACTACGTTGCCCGAAAAGAACCGGAGAACTGATATTTTTTGAATGGGTACTAATAGTACATTTACAACGATGAGCTCACACTGCCTGAGATAAATATTACAGCGCACCGTACCGCACAGACTTTCTCTCGTTAATATTAAAATATACATTTGTCAAAAACACGTAAAATTTGTGAAACTAAACAATACACACTGTTACATAAACATGCCACCAAAGAGCAAAAAAGGTAATAATATACACGGTTGCAGAAACCTTAAAAAAAAGAGAGGATAATCTCTGTCCACCAAAGAGCATAAAATCAATGGCATAAGTATTCCATAAAATATATGTTTACTTATTTATAAGAAACTATTAATTTTATAAAAATATATTGCAGATGGATTCCTCTGTTGGTTTGTCTTGTTATATAAAATGAGCTAACTACTTAGTGAAAAGATAGGTTTGTACCCATCCAAATAAAGCGAATCGAACCTGGAGGACAGCATCTAATCAGTTTATCAGACATGTTGGTTCTGGGAAAGATTATCATTGGAGGAATATGGTATCCACTGGCACTCATCGTTGTAATGATTACTGTTGTAACTCCTCTTCAGTTGACGTCATTGCGGCTCTATTTTACCGTACCGTCCGATGACACGTGGCAATATGCTTTGCACGACAGTCATCCTAGTATAATCTACATTTTAGACTATTCCCGCTGGAAAGATGTGCTCATCGTAATCATTTTACAGAGTTTGAACCTTTTCCTTATTAACTACAAAGGCTCTTGGGAAGGAAGTACAACAGATCTTTTGAAGAGAAAGAACATTGTCATGTCTTTGCAGAAAAAAATCCACCCATCTCGTCCTACACTTAGTGTTTTAAATGGACGGTTTCGCCAATTTTTTGTGGCCAATTGATAATCCATCCACCTCAAATCATTAGCATTAGGTATTTAACTAATTCCTCTTCAATTTCATCTCCTAAAACTGTTTCGCATCCTAATTTAGTAACAGCTGCTTTATCTGGAGGAATATGGTTTTTCTTAACCAACGTTTGTAGTGTAGTATGAGGCACTTGAAATACTTTTGAAGCTTTCAACGTACCCACTTTTTCTCCCTCACTGCAATAATAGCCTTCCTCATTTCTTAATTCCACTGCTTCATTTTTTTTACGTGGGAAATATGTTGGCTTGTTTATTGGCATTATGAAATATATTTAAGCTGTAAAAAATATTGATCTAAATATGGGCTCGTAGTCTGTATTTAGATCAAAAAGTTAGCCCATATTACCGACATTATGGCGTGGACGGTTAAGAGGCTACGAAGCTTTGTTAGTGAGACAATTAAATTAAAACTCTATAGATATTGTAAGTCTTACATATAAAGAAGGTAATGCACTAAGCCTAATACCCGAAGTAAAATATATTTTGTGCTACATAATTAAATATAATTATCTGTTTTAAAACACACAAAAACAAAGAACGTCTTGTCTAGCGTAAGCCTCCACATATAACTACAGCTTTTTCTGCTCTACCATAGCTACTAGCCTGGTACTAAACGTCCAAATAGTTTCTACCAGATTACATCACCAAATAGAGCTGAAACCTGGCTACAATAGCTCCATGGCTTCTTTGGTGCTGACTGACAGCTCACAGCTGATGACTTTGAAAAGTTACCAGACCAAATTATGAATCCCTACGCCGAACCATAATTATGATCTGCAAAAACATGTTTAGCAGGTGTCACTTCTGACAGTCAAAATTTAGGTATATACCTAAATGTTAACTGTCAGAAGTCAGCTGTGAACTTTCAGTCGGATCCAAAGAAGCTATGGGGCTCGTGTAGTCCACATTAAGAGCCTAACCCATATTTCCACCTTCTCTAGTTGTGGATATATGATCAAAATTTAAAATGTCTGCATTAACTCATTTCTATGGAAAAAAAACTAAAATTAGCATTTTTGTTTATAATGTTAAGTTTCGATACAAAATTTAATCAAAATCGTTAGCTGATTTTGAGAAAATGATTTTTTTTCCTGCCATTTAGTAAACTATCCTTAATTTTAGGGCCAGATATCTAATTCAAAAATTCCTCGGGGAACTTTATAAAGAACCTAGATACCAAGGCTTAGCCCGATCGGTAAAATAGTTAAGGCTCTTATCCTACAGTCGCCCCTGGCTTCTTTGGTGCTGGCTGACAGCTCAAAGCTAACTTCTGACAGTCAAAATTATAACTAAATTTTGACTGTCAGAAGTGATAGCTGCTAAACACATGTTTTTGCAGATCATCTGGTTCGACGTAGGAATACGAAAACTTGGTCTGGTAACTTTTTAAAGCTGTCAGTCAGAACCAAAGAAGACATGGGGCTACTGTAGATGCAGAAGACAACCCAAAAAAAACCAACCTTTTCTGTTTCAAGTCGACAGTTATCAAAATCTCGAATTATTTATTTTTTGTCGATAGCAATACTTCTCTCTCCGAGGGGTCGAAAGAAATTAAAAAGGGTGGCGATTTTATGGGAGAGAGAGGTAACTTTCTTCTTATTGCATACTTCCCAAAATGAACCAGAATTATTTATTTTAGTTACTTAAAGCTACTTAATTCTTTAATTTATAAAGATCTCAACGTCTAATATTCAGCAAAATGGCATCTAGGAAAGTATTGGGATGTCGGCGCTTGAACTAAAAAAACAAGTATGTAAAGAGTCTCTTTATGAACTCTTGGCCTTGGAGTGACGCACTCTCCTTCTCCCCTCCTCCCCCTCCCCCTCCCAATCCAATAACCCCAGCAAAAGTTCCCAATTATTTGTCAAGGGGGATTGGCGACAGTTACAAATGGCTCACTAATGCTTACAATTTAGTTTATTTACTTGTCAAAATGCGCGCTCACGCGTTTAATGTAGATATATATATAAGGCTCTGAAGGCGGCTCCACAGTGAAAACCGCCCTGGGATAGTTTGGGATTGTAGTGAAACTTGCCCCAACGTCTTTATAACGGACAGTTTAAATTTACCTTGGAAATAAAATGGGCTGTTATGGCAAAACTACCTTCCCAATAAGATTTTCTCCATAACACTCAATTCTTAGACTCACTTTTATGCATATACATGATGGATTGCGGACACATCGTAAACACAATTTCATATATTTTAATGTCTAGATGTTAGAAATGTTATCTTTTGTGAAGCGTGACAGTCCCGCCTTCCCCTTATGGTTTAACTGTTTAGTTCCACATTTGGGGCTAGGCGATATATTGCGAAAAACCTGTTTTATATCTACGTCGATATATTGATAATAAGATTTTGGCTGTGGTGATGTAGTCAATCACCGTTACCGTACCTCTCGTCTGTGACCACGTTATATAATGAATGACGCTGCATCGTGTATCGTCTATAATGCTCTGGCATCTAGTAAGAAATATATTTTTGATCCTTATCTAAAAGTGGTGACCTGGCGCTTTAAGGTATGGACTTTCTCAAGTTTCCTGTTTTAGATTACTGTAAGTAAGAAGTTTGTCACTTATCATAAACTATAAAATAATATGATCAGCCAGTTAACATTTTGGGGATACCTTATATCAACGAGTATAGTTATTATTTTTTGCAGGTGAATTTAGGGATTTTATAGATATGTTATGGTGAAAATATCCCATTTAATCCCATCGGGGTTATTATATTTCTGCCCCGACCCCCCTCATTTACTAAAATTTAAGATTGTATGTTTGCTTTAAAACTAATTTTTTACAGGTTCACTAATTTTTACATGATAGTTTACCCTAAAAAATGCTTACCATACGCCACTGATACCATAGTTCATTCTTTACATTGGTTCTACCCGGGGGCAGGCACATCTGTGCCCAGTTTAGTTCGCTACTGCGCATGACGTCGCTTGGAATACAACAGCAAGACAACTTCACGCGCTGATCAGTCTAGACATTAGCGTGTCCAAGATTTTGTTGTAACTCGAGCTTAAAATCACAACCCAAATCATTTTCATTGGGATATGTAATATCCTGACTATATAGCCTATATATTATCTTCAAGCTTTTAGGTGATTTTTCAATAATTGTTGAGTATTTAAATATAATTTATAGTTTAATCTTATATATTCATTAAACTATTACAGCCTCGGCTGGTATCGAACAAATTCAATATAGGCACAGTCCGACACCTTAGATTAGTCGTTAACGCGTTTTTATGCTGATCTAAGTGTCCCAGGTTAGATTCCTGGCATGCCCTAAGGATGTATCGTTGATGAAATGTAGGTTCCCTGTTCAAAGTGAGGAATTGACGGCCAGGCGCTGGATGTTTTGACTGTTCTAGATTTAAGTTAGTTTATAAGTCGTGTGCTGATTTAATCAGTCGGTTCAGGAAGTGCACGTTAAATACCTTAAATACATGAAAAAATAGGGACACGTAAATTAAAATATATTAAACGTCCACTGAATTTACAACCATTTGAAACTAAACTTAGGAAGTAACATCAAGGAAGTAAACTACACAATTTATTTTACATTAATCAATTTTCGTTTTAAAATATACACCCACGTATTTTTACACATAATACTAAACTAAATAAATTATTCAAATAACTAATTACACACCTCAGTGGCTGAATGGTTTAAGGCATCGTTCTCGTGTTAGACTGGCCTGCTGAATACGGGTAGATTGAAGTTTGAATCCCGTCTAGATCTACTAAGTGTGGTTTTCTCTGAATGCTTTCCCACTATTTTATCACGTAAAATGTTTTCTTTCACATCCTTACCAAATCAGATTTATTTTAGATGCATATAACCTGAACATGTAGTAAGACGCGGATATAAAAATGATTAATTATATCACGCATATTGTTACTTGACATGTTTCTTCTGGCATGTATTTAGCCTTTATGTTTAGTTCTTGCTTTGTATGCATGTCCTTATTTGAACAAAACACTTTCTAAAAGAGAAATAAAAATTCAGTTAATGTGTACAACGTTTCTATCCGTGCAAAAAAAAGCAGGAAAACCTATTTATGTTGTTGTGATCAAGTATAACATTCCTAAGAAACAAGCTCCAGAAAGAAAGTCAATCCGCTTCCAACGTTAGATGATAACACATATATTCGTAATTCGAAAACCTTATTTCTAAACCTACTGCATATTCAACATTACATCTCATAGGCATAAGTGTATCTAGTAATATTTAATTTTCAATAGATGCTGTTGCCAGGTCTCCACCGTGGTTCGGATTCCACGTTAAACTGTAGGTCCTTCATTTCATCTCACAATCACCCTACCATTGCACATTAGCGTAAGTGCGTATAACCCGAACGGGTAGTAAGACGTGGTGCTAATAATAATAATAATAATAATAATAATATTGTTAAATCTGATACCAGTTAAATATTAATATATTTACTACAAATGGTTTTAGCTCATAGCTCGAACTATTTGTAGCTTCTTGAATCAGGTTAAATTATTTTCGTAGTAATAAACAGTTCTTTTAAATATAAACGTTCCTTGAAGCTTTTGTCTGAGAACTTTATATGTTTACTAAACATGCATTTTCAATACTTTCTTTTGTATTTTGTTTTGTAGCCAGAACTGCCTACCCATGCATTTGGTATTTAAATCCAATCGGTATTGCATGGCGGTTTTGATTACCCTTTAATAGAGAGACCCGCTTCAGTGACCTCATTGTCTAAGGCGTCACTCTAACAATATACTAGACTGCTGATGACGGGGAGTTCGGGTTTCGAGTTTCGGTTGGGTGTACTGAGGATGGCTTTTGCTAAAGGGTTTTTAATTCTCTCTCCATGCGAATGCAGAGGACTCTCTCTAAATGGCCCTTCCTAATCTTTAACATATTAGTGTAATTATAACATATGCATACAACACGAACAGGTTGTAAAACTCGGTACTAAAAAACAGATAAAAAACTATTCTAATTGGCTGGTATTTCGAGCACAGAGCGAATCCTTCATATGTAAAAATAAATTTTGTGATTCGTTGCTTAACTGTATTCACTGTTGTGACGGTCATTTTTACCTTTTACAATATCTAATGGTTTGTTTGAGCTCTGTAATTTATATAAAAATAATATTTTGCAGTGGTCTAGTTCGTGAACCAATAATTGGCAGGTTAAGCTGTATTAAATATTTTAACCAAGTCATTAAATAATTTGATCACTTTAGCATTACCATCAAAAAGTTTATTTTCTTATATTAATACATTATTGCATGAAAAAATGAATTAGGTAATAGCTGATTCACAGATTTTACTTTTCGTCCATTACTACATTTTGCATCTCGATGATTCTTAACAATTTTGGCACAAGTACTTTATTGTAATATCAAATGAATTTTCAAATTAGATTATTTTTTTCATACGACTTTATTTCCTTCTTCCATGTAACTTACAATTGCTTCTACTTGAAAGCTAAATTCTTAAATTCCAACTATAATTATTATTTGTTAGCACCGCGTCTTACTACCCGTTCGGGTTATACGCTTTAAGTACCAATTACTCTAATGGATTTGGAATTTAGGAGGTTTAATTAGATGAAGTGAACCCGCATTTGCGTGGAGGGAGAGTGGAAAACCATTTTGGGAAAGAAAAAAAAAACAATTCACCCGACCGAGATTCGAACCTCTATCTCCCCGTCCTCAGCGGTTGAACTAAACACAAACGCGTTAGCCAACTACGCCACCGAGGCGGGCTATAATTTAATTAAAAGTATATGTTCAGTAATTGGCTGATAAATAATACACTAGTTTCTTGTTTCCTAACAATTTACCTGCCATGTAGACTTGTGTTTAACTATATGGCGAAACAACTTTTCATTCTTCCTTTTGAAACAGCTTTGATTACTTATTTTAATTTAATCTAAAGAGAGAACCGTAATTTCGTAAAATTCTTTCAAGTCTTTAACCCCTCAAGTGTAGTTTTTGTCAATTTTCTAGTTTGGAGTTCTTAATAAATTAACTTTTCTAATAAGCTTGCTATCAATAAATATATCAATACTTGTTTTAACATTGATTTTACCAGTGTTAAAAAGTTAATTTCTTTTGAAAATCTTCATTAGCGTTAAAATGAAAGAACCTGACTTTGTAATGATCTGTCTAGTATTATTACACTCGAAAACAGAATAGTACAATAATTTTCACCGCGCATTCAAGAAATACACTTTTAAATTGCCAACCCTAGTTTCCCTACAAGTCTCATGCTGACTTCCTGATGGCGTCAAGCAGGTAGCGGTAAGAGGGGAAACCTGCGCAAGCCCTTACCTTTTCTTAGTACCATTGCTTCTACCCATGTTGAATTTCTATTTCAGCGCCTCTTGCTGCGTCTACGGAATATGTGCATTTAATTACGTTAATAGCCGTTTTGGTGGTCGTGGGGCTTAACGCGCTAATCTCTGAGCAGACTAGCCTGCCGAATACAGGGAGATCGAGGTGCGAATCTCGGTCGGGTGTACTAGAGACTCCCTCTACGCAAATGCGGGTACACTTCATCTAAATACAATCTTCCTAATCCTTAAAACCGTTGACGTAATTAGTACACAAACGTACAACCCGAATGGGTTGTAAGACGTGGTGCTAAAAAAAAAGATTACGTTAATGGGGTAGGAATTAGGAAGGTATAATTTAAACGCGTTTGTGAAGGAGATTGGAAAACGTGTGAGTACACTCAGCCGAGATTCGAACCCCTGTCTTCCCGTCACCGGTGAACCAACGAAATTTGGTCGTGTGCTTACCATTGTGGATAGAGCAGCGAGGTCAAGCCTTTCCTGACTCACGGGTCAATCTGCGTAGTGCAGAAAACAATGCAGGCCGCAAGCAAAATAAAAATATTAGTAATAAACAAGTAAGGCTGCTAATTGGCCCTCACATATATTATTGTAATGTGCCTCGATATACTTATCACCTAGGTAGCGTGCGCACCCCTGCCCTCCCTTCAAGTTGACTGACCGACACTCATGTGGACAAGGTGTGGTGGAGCGTGCTTCCCAACCAATGACGGCCCGGTGTGACATAGCGGCTTGTTACTTCTCGCCTGTTGGAAGGCTGCGAATGGTCCAGTACGTCTGGAGTAAGCGCCATGTTCACTGTCCAGTGCGTTGGCGCGTGCGTTTCTTTCTGGCCCGCGTGTGAAAGCACCAGATGCAAGTACAGCTCGTGTTGCGACAGTTCATAATGGCGCGTGTAGAGTGTCAGCTCTCCTCGTCAGACGGTTGGAGAGAGGGCTTTGTCACCATGTGCTCCTGCCAGAACCGGATACGTGCGCTTGTGTGAGGTGCGACCTTGTTGAAAGGAACTCCTAGTGATCGGGTGTTTAGTGTTGTCTGTGTACTCAAGATCTTCTGGGAGGTTGCGGGGGACCAGTGTGGTAGTGAACTGACACTCGTCCAGTCCAGGTGGCAGGGTGCTCGCCTCATGAGCGGTGTTGAGGTGGTCTTGTCGGTATGGGGGCGGCGCTAGTATGGGTCCAGGGAGCGGTGCCGTCCTCGTGGTCTTGTTCGTCAGCATCACCACGCTGATGGCAGTCTTGAATCACCTCGCGCACAAGGTAGGGCTCACTTGACACGATACTAAACATGTTGCCCTGTTTGTCATCATCACGCTGATAGCGGGGGTGCGGTGGCATAGGATCGGCNTCACCATGTGCTCCTGCCAGAACCGGATACGTGCGCTTGTGTGAGGTGCGACCTTGTTGAAAGGAACTCCTAGTGATCGGGTGTTTAGTGTTGTCTGTGTACTCAAGATCTTCTGGGAGGTTGCGGGGGACCAGTGTGGTAGTGAACTGACACTCGTCCAGTCCAGGTGGCAGGGTGCTCGCCTCATGAGCGGTGTTGAGGTGGTCTTGTCGGTATGGGGGCGGCGCTAGTATGGGTCCAGGGAGCGGTGCCGTCCTCGTGGTCTTGTTCGTCAGCATCACCACGCTGATGGCAGTCTTGAATCACCTCGCGCACAAGGTAGGGCTCACTTGACACGATACTAAACATGTTGCCCTGTTTGTCATCATCACGCTGATAGCGGGGGTGCGGTGGCATAGGATCGGCGGATAATTGTGATATTGTTAAACCTTTCATAAATTCAATAACCCTTATCCTGCTCCACCAGTTAAGGGTCGTCGTAACAATATTTTCTGAAACATATCATTCAATCTTCCGGCCATCAGTTTATTGTGAAAGAAAGGGATGCCAAATTTACCACTATACTTTTTCTGTCTTGATGGTAATCGAACCTCTGAGCGCTTAGCTCAGTAGCAGGCTTGAGCTAAGGTTCATGACCTTGGCATAATGGCTGTGGCTATTGTTTTACAGAATTTGATATCGTGACCCACGTCATTGATAGCATGATTTAACGTGCCATACAGTTCTAGACTGAATTTCTGGGGATGGGGCTACTGGGGGTGAAGTTTACAAAATGTTTTTTCCCCACTCTCAATTAATGCGAATATATTTCCTCTAAATTTTACATCACCTGTCCCAATTTCAACGTAATTATTATATGCGCATAACTTGAACAGGGCATAAGACACAGCAAAGAAAGAACAAATATTGAGATTTAGTGAGAATATTGAAGTACTATTAATAGCCGCACGAGTTAATAGAAATTTCTTCAACCTTTGCTAGTTTAAAATATGGGCAACGACTAGAAATATTTATTTTTGTAACGGTGAAATTTCAGACAAAGGAATATCGTAAGACCTTAAATGATGGCTAATTTAAGGTGGCTACCTAGTGTTTACTAATATAAAAGTAAGACTCAATAAATAAAAATATTAACCGATAATTTGGATAGAATTTCCCATGTAATGTATCTACGTTTTATTTGGTTACTTTTAAATATCTAATACTAGCTGTTGTATCAGTTCTTCGCACGGGGAATCTAGACATTAGGTTTGTTATTTTTAGTACCAATATAAAATAAACTACAGGAAATAGTAACCAAATGATTAATTATGTTTATAGATTAATCCTTTATTGATTGTGATAAAAACGGGAAATTATGCTGACTCATACACAATGTCAAAATAGAGATATAATTTAAACATGTTTTAAAATCTGAAATTTCTTTTGAATTAAGTTATATCTTCTCTATACACACTAATTTGAACTGTTTGTTTGCTGTTGCTGCTAATAAAAATGAAAGAAGTGTCACAGCACAAATAATTGTCTATTAAAGGGTTGTGATAAAATCCAATCAAAAGTATTTTAGCATTTTTTTTATTGCATTTACCCCGTTTAATCTTTCTATCGCGTTTACTAACTTTTCCTTTACACCTTTTCTAACTTTTTTTACCTTTATTATTCTTTCAACCTTTTAACCTGTTTACCTTTTTCCTCTTTCCTCTTTTTGGTGCATTTTATATTTTAGCATTTTTATTTTATTTACACATTAAAAATTTTATAAGATTTTATACTTTTTTTTTTATCAAATTGTACCCTTTTCCTCAATTTGGATTCCTCTAATATTTCATACCTCTGCTTGCGATAGATATCGCGTAAAGCTCATGACACAAAGTTATTTACTTTATTAATATAGATTGAAACAAAACTGTAAATTCTAAATAATTCTAAAAATAACCTCCAATTGTTGCAATTTTTTTTTAGGTCCTTAAGTAGTTTTTTTTATTGTATACAACTTATGCTATTCAGATTGTTCACAAACATATCCTGTGGGAATCTTACTGCTAAGATGTAGATTAAAATAGGAAAAATATAATTTTTAAATGCAAGTTGGTACTGTCTAGACGCAAATAGTGTGTATACTAATCAGTGGAAGAGGGCAAGTGTTATCAGTTAGTAAACTAGAAGCCTCAAAGGATAAATCTGCCTTTTTATTTCATACATTGGCGTATATATGTGATTGTTCCTAGGTATGTCAAGTTAAGATGAAGCCAGTATGGCAGAATATCTTCGAATGTACCAAGTGCGCATTGACGTTTGTTTCGCAAAATAGCTTCGAATGTATCAAGTGGGCAATGATGTTAAACAAAACAACATGCACATCACATTTTTTTCTTGCTTGGAAATATGCTCATTTTATTGCTAAACTGGTATTTCCTTTTTTGATGAAATTCGTTAAATTTGTATGCAATTCATGTGACAACCCATTAGTGACACAATAAAATAATAATGGCATGAATGTTAAAGAGATTACTTCGCCCGGTACGAAGATGGAAACATTTCGTTCATAATATACAAATAATCTGGAAGCCTAACTTGTTAGGATCTCCAACCCCACAAAGATAACCCTAACACTTTAGATGACCTCACAAATTTATCGCATGACCCGGAAACTTGACCTGATATTTAACAAGTTCAACCAGCGTTACACTTTTGCAAGGATTATTTAGCCTCATTGGCAATCTTGGAGCTTTTTTTTAGTTGGAAAAATAATACATAATAATCTGTATTTATTTACTTTGAGGTCTTGGGTAGAGTGCTCGTCACAGGCCCCGATGTTCGTGGGTTCAAACACAACCGGTGTCGACGAATTTTTCTTGAACGATAAAAATTCTAAGCACAAATTCCTTCGGAGGAGAAGTAAAGCCGTCGGTCCCTAATTTGATTGTGGTACGTATAAGAAGAGGTCTGTAAGGTAAGGGAAAATACTTTTCCTGGTAAAATTAGTAGGCCTTTTCGCTCTCGCTCAGAAAAATTCTCATGTGCTGATATCAGTCGGTTCAAAAAGTGTACTTTAAATACCTCAAATAAATAATTAACATAAAATATTGACTTTGAAAATGTGTCATGTTACTTTTTAAAATTAATTTTACCTTCCTCTTCTCTTTATAGAGGTCACAACTTTCCAGTAAAGATTTCATATCCTTGAATCCCAGGATAAGGTGATGAATGAATACTTAAAGTATTAACATCTGGTCCACAGCAGACCCGGCAATAGTGACAACCACCACGCGCTGTAGTCCATACGCGATAGTGTTAATGTACCTGAAACCGCCGTATTGCTCGTTAGGTCATGTTTTTGTTGCTAACGTAGGGATGCATGTAGCTGAGACGGGGGAAATCGGACTTTTTTTTTGTCTGGAAAAAGGGAATTATAAGGAGTGTTGCAAACAAAAAGCTAATATAGTGAAATATTGGTGAATTTGGGCAATCATTGAATATTAGGAGGATATAGAAGGAAAATCGAACTGATAGCTTATTAACACATCTTATCTGTGGCTGTTGAGGACGATCATGAGAAGGAAGCATAGGAGGCTGAAGGTTGAATTCAGTGAGAGGCGGTGGCTGTTCAGGACGATCATGAGAAAGGAAGCATAGGAGGCTGAAGGTTGAATTCAGTGAGAGGCGGTGGCTGTTGAGGACGATCATGAGAAGGAAGCATAGGCTGAAGGTTGAATTCAGGGAGAGGCGGTGGCTGTTGAGGACGATCATGAGAAGGAAGCATAGGAGGCTGAAGGTTGAATGCAGTGAGAGGCGGTGGCTGTTTAGGACGATCATGAGAAGGAAGCATAGGCTGAAGGTTGAATTCAGTGAGA
Organism: Timema poppense; assembly: GCA_902141375.1. Taxonomy (NCBI): domain Eukaryota; kingdom Metazoa; phylum Arthropoda; class Insecta; order Phasmatodea; family Timematidae; genus Timema; species Timema poppense. The sequence continues at coordinate 16,376 of CABFOV010009916.1, forward strand.
GGCGGTGGCTGTTCAGGACGATCATGAGAAGGAAGCATAGGAGGCTGAAGGTTGAATATCAGTGAGAGGCGGTGGCTCATCAGGACGATCATGAGAAGGAAGCATAGGAGGCTGAAGGTTGAATTCAGTGAGAGGCGGTGGCTGTTGAAAATTATGAGCCGGTTGAGGAGGCATATAAAGTTTATGATGGGAAGAAAGGGGATACATTTATTGTTGAGGGAGTAACTGGGGAACATTTTGATGAGGTAGAGGTATCTTGGGTAGCTGATCGTTGGATGTATGGGGTTGCAATGCTTGTTGAGGGTAAACGTGAAAAGGTCCAGGGGAATAGCTGTATTCGCATTCTAATACTCTTCTCTCATACTGAGAGACCAAGATAAATATTTCAGCATTAGCAGATACTTGAAATTATTTAGGCAACTGCCGAAATTATTCCTCAATGGCTGAAAAAAACTTACTGGAGTGCGAGAGGAGTGTTTGAGAGGGTATAGTGGGGGGTAGCCAATGGTCGCCATGACAGTATCGCACGTGTCTTTCTGCTTTCAAAGCGAAATGGAAAACCACGCACCGTGCGTATACGAAACTATGCCGGTGTGCGAGGACCTTAAGTTGTCTATAAGAAATTTGAGATCTTTCTATACAAATATAGGCAGTTCTATAACGACCTTGGAATACGATCAACTGCACGATACACTTTTAAATAGCTTGGGATATATCTATTGCATTTGTCCTATTTAAATAAGCGGAACATTTTCGTGAAAAAATAAACTTTACCTAATCTTGTATGTCTATATCCCTAACCCAATCAGTGTAACTATGTAAATAAGCTGATCTGGTTTGTATATGAGGGGGAGGGGGTTACACACGAACGATGGTTTCTCCTATAATTGATTAAAAGTCTAATACTACTGTGTGAATGACTAATAATCCTGGCGACCAGTGGCAAAACATGTATCTAATGGAAACTTTGGAGTAATTCAGTAGTAATGTAGCCCATAGGGTTGATTTATAACGCACATGCAGAGCTGTTTCACATTTTCAAATTTATCAGAGATTTCCTTTTCGTTCAAACAAAGGAAACGATTAATAATTATCTTGGCTTTTAAAAATAAAAATTTGATCCTAGTGAATGTAATTAAATTGATTTTATAAACATATATTTTTTATTCCAACAAATTATCGACTAATTTCAAAATCTAATTTATACTTTTTGTTTATTCACACACTAACCATTTTCTGAAAATACCTTATATTTGCTAGCAACATAAATTAGTACAAAACATGAACACATTAGCCGTGAGAATGCGCTCCGTGTTTCTTATAGTAGCTATTTCGTTGGTTAATTTCGTGACATTTTTCGTTATCTGAATAAATTAATCTACCAAATAAATTATGAAAATATCGTTAATG
>CABFOV010009917.1:0-17782 GCA_902141375.1 Timema poppense
TTGAGTTGCTGGCAAGCTTGCGGCTGAGTTGATAGTCACCGTTGAGTTGCTGGCAAGCTTGCGGCTGAGTTGATAGTCGCTGTTGAGTTGTTGAAGCTTGCAGCTGAGTTGATAGTCACTGTTGAGTTGCTGGTAAGCTTTCAGCTGAGTTGATGGTCACCGTTGAGTTGCTGGCAAGCTTGCAGCTGAGTTGATAGTCACTGTTGAGTTGTTGAAGCTTGCAGCTGAGTTGATAGTCACTGTTGAGTTGCTGAAGCTTGCAGCTGAGTTTATAGTCACTGTTGAGTTGCTGGCAAGCTTGTGGCTGAGTTGATAGTCACTGTTGAGTTGCTGGCAAGCTTGCAGCTGAGTTGATAGTCACCGTTGAGTTGCTGAAGCTTGCAGCTGAGTTGATAGTCACTGTTGAGTTGCTGAAGCTTGCAGCTGAGTTGATAGTCGCTGTTGAGTTGCTGAAGCTTGCAGCTGAGTTGATAATCACTGTTGAGTTTCTGGCAAGCTTGTGGTCGAGTTGCTGGCAAGCTTGCAACTGAGTTTATAGTCCCTGTTGAGTTGCTGACAAGCTTGCAGCTGAGTTGATAATCACTGTTGAGTTGCTGAAGCTTGCAGCTGAGTTGATAGTCGCTGTTGAGTTGCTGAAGCTTGCAGCTGAGTTGATAGTCACTGTTGAGTTGCTGAAGCTTGCAGTTGAGTTGATAGTCACTGGTGAGTTGCTGGTCCACTCAAGTTTGGTTAAAATTTAAAACATGTTAATAGAAGAATAACCAACTCCCAGTAAAGTATAGTTTATAAGATAAAGGGCTACTAACTCAACCTCGCAAGTAAGTGCTCCCAACAGTAGATTAACAATGCTGTGTTTACCTAGGAACTTATGAATGTATATAGGTGTAGGAAACATAATATTGTATGTTACAGTATCCTGGGAACACACTCACACTACAGGATCTACTCACGATGTGTGTAGACGTGGCCCGTGGCTGTCGTTACCTCGAGGAGATGCACTTTGTCCACCGGGATCTGGCTTGTCGCAACTGTCTGGTGTCTTCTAGTGACCCCAGACTCAGGGTTGTGAAAATTGGGGACTTCGGATTGGCCCGGGACATCTACAAGAACGATTACTACAGGAAGGAGGGGGAAGGACTGCTGCCAGTCAGGTGTGTGATGGTTCCCTTGTAGTCAGGTGTGTGATATCCCCCTTATAGTCAGTTGTGTGATATTTCCCTTGTAGTCAGGTGTGTGATATTTCCATTGTAGTCATGTGTGTGATATTTCCCTTGTAGTCTGGTGTGTGATATTTCCATTGTAGTCATGTGTGTGATATTTCCCTTGTAGTCTGGTGTGTGAAGGTTCCCTTGTAGTAAGTTGTGTGATATCCCCCTTATAGTCAGTTGTGTGATATTTCCCTTGTAGTCAGGTGTGTGATATTTCCCTTGTAGTCAGGTGCGTGATATTTCCCTTGTAGTCAGGTGCGTGATATTTCCCTTGTAGTCTGGTGTGTGATATTTCCCTTGTAGTCTGGTGTGTGATATTTCCCTTGTAGTCTGGTGTGTGATATTTCCCTTGTAGTCAGGTGTGTGATATTTCCCTTGTAGTCAGGTGTGTGATATTTCCCTTGTAGTCAGATGTGTGATATTTCCCTTGAAGTTAGGTGTGTGATATTTCCCTTGTAGTCAGGTGTGTGATATTTCCCTTGTAGTCAGATGTGTGATATTTCCCTTGTAGTCAGATGTGTGATATTTCCCTTGTAGTCAGGTGTGTGATATTTCCCTTGTAGTCAGGTGTGTGATATTTCCCTTGAAGTCAGGTGTGTGATATTTCCCTTGTAGTCTGGTGTGTGATATTTCCCTTGTAGTCAGGTGTGTGATATTTCCCTTGTAGTCAGATGTGTGATATTTCCCTTGTAGTAAGTTGTATGATATCCACCTTATAGTCAGGTGTGTGATATTTCCCTTGTAGTCAGGTGTGTGATATTTCCCTTGTAGTCAGGTGTGTGATATTTCCCTTGAAGTCAGGTGTTATGTAACCTGGTTCTCAGATGGATGGCTCCAGAATCATTGGTTGACGGGGTGTTCACTAGTCAATCGGACATGTGGGCATTTGGAGTACTGGTGTGGGAGATCATGACACTCGGCCAACAGCCATACCCCGCCCGGACCAACCTGGAGGTCTTGCACTACGTCCGGACTGGTGGCCGACTGGGCCGACCCAGCAACTGTCCTGAGGAGCTGTGAGTATAACTTGGTTTCATTCTCAGAACTACCTGAGACCTCCTGATTCTATTTGAGTCTAAAGTGTGCCTTTTACTTCATCTCTAGGAGTTTCCAATCAGCTTGTGTCCCAGCGATAGTCTCCTCGAGACCGTCAGACGAGATAGTCAATACCTAATAAGTTCTGGTAGTTTATTATAAATACGAATATAACTGTTTGAAAAATCAGTTGTTCTCAAGACCGAGTGTTGAGAGTTCACCTGCAGGCGTTTTCTTGGGCAGTGCAGTTCCTGATGCTAGTGTTGGTATTTTCCCAAGTTGTGTGTTCAGGAAGTGAGATTGTATGATTCTCACAGGCACCAGCTGATGCTCAAATGCTGGAGCTACAATCCCGAGAGCAGGCCCACGTTCAAGTATTGCCTGGACGTTCTTCTGGAGCTCAAGGACCACGTGAGCCTGAGCGACGTTCAGAACGTCAGCAGGACCGCTAGTGGTGAGTATTCATATTGACTCCATCTTAACCAACCCCTTGAGAATTATTTTCACTCAAGATTTGGAACAAAAATAATTTTTTCTTCTGGGGAAAAGTACTGCTGATGCATAATTGATTTTGTTAAACTTTTTTTTTTTGTAACACATAAAACTAATTAGTGTAAGTGCATGTGAGTGCTGTATGTGCATTTCTTCCGTTTGGGACATGATCCTCTTGGGTAGCCAAATGGTCTAAGGTGTCACTATAGTAATAGACCGGACTGTTGATGACAGGGAGATTGGGGTTCGAATTTATAGTTGGGTGCAGCAAAGTTTTTTCCCCCCAAAATGGTTTTCCATTTCGCTTCCATGCAAATGCAGGCACACTTCCTTTAAATTCAGCTTTCATAATCCCTAAAACATTAGCATAGTTAGTAAATATGTGGGTATAACCTTAACGGGTAGTAAGATGCGGTACTAAAAAAAACTAACATTGCATGCCTTACAAACCTTGGTTCTGTTTACTGTCACCAGGTGGCATTGAGAACAGAGGCTTCTTCGAGGACGAGAATCATAATAACAGCTCAGGTGACTAACCACTAACATTACTAACAACATGTGAGTCGAGAACAATCGCCGATGGGGCATCTCACTTATTCTCTTCATATCCACAATCCTAGGCTAGAAATACTTCGTCTGTCGACATGCCACAAGAGTAGCTCTTGCGACTGGGGCCCCAAAATGTATGACCAGGCTTGAGCTATGACTTGGCACTCAGGGCAAGAGTCAGGCACGCTCACTATGCCCCACTCTCTGCTGGTTCACTGAAACAATACAAACAGCAGCCCTAATTAACCTGTCTCCATCTTCCTCAAGTCCTTTCAGGGAGCTGCGAGTTCCCAACATTAAAATACTATCTCTTCACTAGGCTGATAAGACAACAAACTGTAAGAACGAGGACCCTTTGTTCCTCACACAGTATAGAAGTCAAAGGTCAGGCGGGATAGGAAGCATTCACTGACACTCTTCTGTCACAGACAAACTGTGTTAAACAATAGTTGGTTACCGGTACTTGACTTGTGTCCTTGTTGCAGGGAGCTCCTGGAAAACTGGCAGTGATGCAGGCAGTAGAGATCAGATCCCTATACTGCCTTCCAACGCTCCCGGGGACATTCCCAGGTACAGTGCCATGCCAGCGTTATAAACCCTTACAAAACTGCATTCTTTCTCGTTCCAAAAAAGGTTTAAGCGAGCGCTCTTGACCATAAGTAATGGACCAAATGGCTCGAATTCACCACTGATATCAATTTAAACTTTTTTTAAAATCGTGTCACGATAATTGCACATGCTTAGTTTTTATGCAGATGTTGGATAATTATGATTGATTAATGATTGTCGCAGGTATCTAGAGCTGCTCTATGACGACAGTGACAATACAACAGTCAGTGACGGCTACGAGATCCCGAGGCCACCACCGCCCAGTGCTGCCGTCAGCAAGACCCCCTCAGCAACAAACACCCTAGACAGGCATAGGACACTGTCCACCTCGTCAACTGTCAGCGACTCATCAATCTCCTACCAGCAGGCGCTGCTGGCCAACCCCGAGACTCCGGTCTCCACAAACATCAAGAGGACCTTGTCTCTAGAGCCGAGGAGGAACGGGGACACAGATGTGTCGACGCTCCAACACCTACTGTCGGCACAACTGTGCACCTACAGTAATGCCGCGGAGCAACCGTTGCTGGACGCTGCCAAGGTGACCAGTCTGAGTTGTTCCAACAGTTTTAATGTGACGGATGAGCACGTGAGAACATGAGGATATGTGAGGATTTAGTCATACGAGACTGCGGTGTCATAATGCTCCCTATCTGCTCAACTCCTGAACAGGAGACAAGTCGTTAATCACGCCATTTACTATTTCCAAGGAAAGTCAAAGAATTTTGTTAAGCTTTATATGTTTAAAAAAGACAGTGTAGGCTAGTAACAGCATTCAATCATGTAAATTTGAGATTAAAATGGAAAATAATGCGATGAGACTTATATAAGCTACAAAACATCTATTATGTTATTTTTTTTAATCTCGGAAAAGTATTCTTTGTGTACCTTCCAAGACAATAAACATTGTTTATCAAATGAGATGCTTTCTGGTCGCACAGCAACTCGGGTATATTTCTATGTGGGTGATATTCAGTGCAAGTTGTGTGCAAGTGTGTTAGTAGATTTAAAGTGTCGTTGGAGAGTTCACAAAACCAGAATATAACAGCAGTGCAGTCTCAAATGTTGAACTAACGTTACAACAGTCTGGTATAAAGAGAGTGCATGATGTCAGTGACGGACAGAGCTTGTTACAAGTGTAGTCCTCGTCCATAGTCCCGCGGCTCTGCTCGCTGGGACAGAACACTCCCGAGCCTTGCCTTGATGTGGCCGCAGCACAGCCAAGTTGTGCCCTCCCTGACATAAGAGACGTGCTCTTGACCTATGTTGCTAAGTTTTAGTCTGGCTGAAATAATTCCTGTGTAGATATTTTAACATGTGTGTGGATATGTAATATATTATAAGATTACCAGTAGGGCCAATCTTCAAATGAAAAATAGCTACTCTTGTAAATACCATACGCTCACTTCTTTGTGGGGGGAGGGGAGTTATCTACATTGTCACACCATTTTGATGCATTATTATTATGTGTTCTGTCTTACGACAGGTCCATTCCTTTTGTCAGTGAACTTAGACCACCAATGCACCCTGTCCTCTGCCTCCTTCAGCTCCAAGAATTTTCTTCTTTCCTTCAACTCATCTAGTATTTGAATTCTCATTCTTCCTAAGCTCCTCTTTCCCTCAACCTTTCCTTCTATGACGTCGTGCAGAAGACGATTCCTTCTATGGATGTGTCCGATCTAGTTTGTTTTGAGCCGAAGAATTACATCCAAGATGGTTTTCTCTTCTCACTCACTCTTTTTTAGAACTTCATTTGTAACCTGTCTGTCCACCTGATCTTCTCAAGTCTTCTCCAGCCCCACATTCCAAAGCTCTCCAAGTATTTCTTTTCCATCTTCCTGAGAGTCCAAGTTTCTGCTCCATTCAGTGCGATGCCCCAAGTAACATTTCATCAGTTTCTTCCTCAGTTCCAAACTCATCTTGCTGGTCAGCAGTAACCTCTTCTTGTTGAAAGCTGCCTCGGCTCGGGTGATCCTCGACTGGATTTCTTAGGTGCAGTAGGCATCCTTTGTCCCAGATACTTCACGTGCTCTATGTTATCCAACTCACTCAGCGGCTATTCATTTTCTGAACTCTCCATCATTTTTGACTTCTCAATGTTGATATCCATGCCATATATTTTACCTATCTCCAATAGCCTGTCCATCATTTCCTGCAACTCTTTATTTCTGGCCAGCAATGCCAGGTCATCTGCATCCTCCTATCCTGAAATTGTCGCATCCCTCTAGGGCTTCCCTCACCAGCCACTCGTCATACAAGTTGAACAGACTATTTTTATACGATTATCATATGTTAATAGTTAAAAAAATTTGCAATAAAAATAAACTGTATAATATGGTTTACAACTAGCATTTACAAATGTACGACTGTGAACCAACTTTTTCAACCTAAGAATTTTAAGAATATCAAAAATCTATTCTGATGATCATAAGTTTGACATTCTTCTTAAATTTCTAATTCGAATGTACATGAAATTGTCAGACATATTTATTTATATTATTAATAATTTAAGTGTAAAGAAAAAGTCTTAGATATTTAAAAAAAACTTTCATCTTCGAGGTAGCGTCTATCCTTTTGAGTCCTGATATTTCGCCTTTCATTTTAATCATTTTACTATGTAAAATTGGCTTAAAATATCAATGAATTTTCAAATATATGTAAACAACATATTACAAACCATATCAATCAATCTAACTATATATTAGGGTTAGGGGTTTGGGGCCATCCAAAACCTTGAGGATATTCGAGGTTTGAAAAAATATCGGATTCAAGACCCAAATCCTTAAGACATTTTTTTTCTTTCTTTTGATTTTTCAATTGAAATTTGTTTGAGAGTTTTAATACAGCTTATTGGTGGATCAGAACCAATTATAATTATAGGAAGAACCTAACAACCAGACCATTAATTTAACACAAAAGTGAATGTATGAATGTTATAATGAATGTATTATAAGAAAGAATCATATAGTTACTATTTGTAATTATAAATCATTCCATTATATTTCTTTATTTGATTCATTTTTTTAAAGATTCAAATTCAAATTTGAATTCAAGGATTAAGTGGAGATTTGGATTTGACCCAACTACAATATATATTATTTTAACCATTCAAAAAATTTAAGTGGCTCAGCGGAAAAGTTAAAAAAAATACCAGATGTTAGGAATATTTTTAACCCTGTTATGTCAAGAAGAAAACCCAAGTGAATTAAATTCTCTGTATTATAGATTAATTTTTAGAGATTAAACTAAACTAATAAATTAAAGATATATACATTTTTTATTTAACAAATTTGAACTATTTTGTTTACCACAAATCTGAGACGGTAGTATTGTATTGCTCTTTACTACTCCATCCTTCTCCCTCTCCTTTCTACTAGTCATCTACCAGTACCAACATAACAATGGTCTCTCTGAAAGCAATCAACGTTAGGAATTATTGTGCCGTCAGATCTGCGATTGGCATTTTTATTAAACACCTTTCAGTTTATATAGTTTTATTATTGATAATTACTCTATTGAGGTAGGGATAGGGAAGGAAGCATTTTAGAGGTAGTGTACCCACATTTGCTCGGAAGGAGAGTGGGAAACCATTTAGAAAAAAAAACCTTAGTAGACTCAAGCAGGATTCAAACCATATTCTCCCCGATCAGTAGGCCAGTAAAACAAATGACAACTTAAGACCATTTGGCCACTGAAGCGGGCAGTATTAATAATCATTTTTCTTATTTGCGTTTCAAATATAAATTAGAGAAAAGCTTTAGACATATTTTTTTAGCACCGCATCCTACTACTTGTCCATTCACTCATGTACTAATTACACTGATGAGTAAGGTTGGATTTAAGATAAAGTGTAAACTGCATTTTCATGGTTGAAGAGTGGAAAATCATTGAGATAAACCATCTTCAATACACATGACTTGGGTTCACACCCCGATCTCCCTGTCATCGGAAGTCCAGTCCATTGCTAGAGTGACGCCTAAGACCATGAGAACACCGAAGCAGGTAACTTTTTAAACAACATGCAACCAGTCTTTCTGACATTCTGGTTGTCAGGTTAATAAAACATTTGATGGCAGTAGCCGAGAGCAGAAGATGTTACTGTCCAAGCTGAAAACGTCAACTCTTCAAGTGGTACTGAAGACAAAATACACACACACACACACTTTTAAACATTCCATGGACACAAGGAAGGTATAATGGGTGTAGTTTCATAAATGACAGGGATACAATTATCAACAGAACATTCCACAAATAAATTCAATTTATTAACATAATTGACTTGCTTATAAAAATTGTATTTATTAAACCCAATTTTCTCAACAAAGAGAGGAACAGAGTTCCCCCTTGGGGGAGAATGATAAATAACCCCCTCACACGAGAAAGGGAAGGAGCAGAAATGATGACACTTTGAAACAAAGTAAATGTATTTAGTATTTTACCTTACTCGTTAATTTAAAAATGAGTAGGTTTTTTTTCCAAATAAAACTAATAATTTTGTTATAAGGGGTGAATAAAACAAAGGCCTGACACAAAACAATAACAAAATTTATCAAACAATTTCAAAAATTTGAGGCAAATTACTTGATACTACAAACAAGTGAGCGATGTTTTTAGTCGTACACTTGCTTTCTATCCATAACCACTTAACCGCAAGAGTAGACTTTGATAGTGTACAGCGGCTTTATAAGAATTTTCTGGTTCGTATTATGACATAATTATAATATATATATATATATATATATATATATATATATATNGGGCCTATAACATTAGGAAATAAATATTAATATACAAATGCAGCAAAAAATTACCCAACACATTAAAAAAAAAAGGTATCATACAAAATTGATTAATTTGTTTTCAAGCTTGATCATACGTTTTAAAATATTTATACATAGGGAAAATCCCTCCTAATGTGTTATAGTACCAAGAGTGCCAAACTTATAAACCTGATACATGGTGAGGTGTGCCAACTATATAACAGAAACTTCCATATGGAAGGAATGGAATATAAAGGACAATATCAATCTGTTCAAGAGGATCCTAAATCTCTACCATGTCCCAAGATATGGAATTATAATAGTTAGGATGATTGCTAATTGTATTTTATTACTATGTTTTTAGAATTTCAAGAAAATATCATCATTAATTTCTAATGACATTAGAAGCAAATAAGTTTTATGCTGTTCCAAAATACAAAATGAAATTTTGTTAACTTAAAACGAACATTGTGTATACTTTCTAGTGCTAGAGACAAAAAGAAGACTAACGATTGTCTTGATTAACCTGGATAGTTTTTTTCAATAGTTCTGCGTGTGTTCATTCACAATGAAAATGTACAACAATAGCAACACTTCCTTGATAATTAGTTATTACCTATGCAAAATAATTACATGTAACACCAAATAAGTCATCCATTAATCCTGTTGAAGTTTTGATGGTAAAATTAATTTACTTGGTAAATCCAACCACAGTTTATATGGTTTAGAAATAGAAGGTTGTAGTGAGCGCTTCTACTCAGGGTTTGGCCCATCCTGAACGTCCTCGTCCAAACCGTCGTCCTTGCTCTGCTCGTGAAGTAACACGTACTCACGCGAACTGTACCCAAACTTTACCACATCTCGCTCGATTAGCTCCACGTATTTCCGCGGTTCGATTTTGACGTTGTTGATAAACGTCCCATTGGAGGACTCCAGGTCGATGATGTAGGGCCGGACGCGCCGGCCTGTGGAACCGTCATCACGGGCGAATGGTAAAAGTCGGTATTGGAGTGCAGCGTGCTGTTTAGAGCAGGAGGGATGGTCGATGGGGATGTCTGCCACTCGCCGGTCTTTACCGAACAGGAACGCGCTTTGCCGGTGGATGTGCAGCAGCTGTAAACACTTCTCCCCCTTGAAGGGGTACAATCTCCATCGCTTTTTTGGTTTCCTCGCCTCTGGGGGCTCGCTGTATTTCACTACCACCCCGTTGAAAGTGTTGGTGTCCTCGGCGAGTTTACCTGACAAACCAAAGTCAGGCTTCTGCTTGTCTTGTGATGAAGGCTTGGACTCATCTTTCGGTCCGTCCGAGCGCTTCTTGCCCCACTCAAAGTCGTCATCACTCGGCTCGATCTTGATAGGTCGGTTATTGTTTGAGGCCTCACCATCTCTGCGGCGACCTTTCTCTTGGTCTCGCTGATAGCTAGAACAATTATACCGATGGTGAAGATGCACCACCTTAAGATACCTGGCTCCTATCTTCCAGGGGTCATGCCCTCCTTGCAGGTAGTGCAGTTATAAAGTTAACCAGATGCTCCTTAGAGAGCAATAAGATGGTACATGTTCACCTTCGATATAAAAATAGTACTTCAGTCTCGCTCTGAGTCGTCATGAAAATCGTGTTGTACACCAGTTGTGCTATAACACATCAGCGGATAAGGTTCAACCATCTTCACCTCCAACCCCAATTTTGAGTTATAGGGATGGATTATAGCTGTCAATGATATAATTTGGGGTGTGTATGGGACAAGACATTTTTAACTTCAATTAGAGTTTGAATGAGAAGTTTTTTTTAAAGAGTTTAAAGTAATAAAAAGCAATATATGTACTTTAAATATTTCAAGTTAAATTTCTGTAATAAATCCATCTATAAACCAGAAGTATAAACACAGACTTTTTAAAGGGGATTTTTTTTTCCTAAAATAAATTATAAACATACAAATTTGAATTTTTAAATACATTTAATATATCTATACTTTTTTTTTAATTAGACAAAAAGAAATATTGAGCTACTCTATTTGCTATAAAATTATATCTTAAAATTAAATAAAATGAATCAAACTAGGAATTTCTAAGAAAAAATTGAAAATTTCAAGTATCTAATCAAATGTTACAAGTATTATAAAAAACTTAAAGAGTCAAGTCTGAGCAGCCACTAAAACTCAATTTGAACTCAAAATTTCCATGCACTCATACACCCCTAGAGATACCACAGTTTAGCGTTGCGACAGCAAGGACTCGTCGTTCTCACCACAAGGGAAACATCACAGTCTTTATCAAGTCGGGACAGGGCCTGGGCGAGAGGGTTTGCTCCTCAAACTGTGCTTTTCATTTCTCTGTTACTTTAGAGAGGTATTATTAAGCTGCTTACTAGTGGCTTATCCCAACATAACCTAACTAAAAGGTGCAAAGCCAACATTGTTTCCTTACGTCTTACTGCCGCTTCAGGTTGTACACTTATGTACTCATTATGCTAATAAATAAATAAATAAATAAATATAATTCACAATTTTTTGTAATATTATTATTATTATCATCACTGCGTCTTACTATCCGTTCGGGTTATACGCACTTACGCTAATGTGTAATGGTAGGGTGATTGTGAGATGAAATGAAGGACCTACAGTTTAACGTGGAATCCGAACCACGGTGGAGGCCTGGCATTCCCCACATTCACAAGATGTCTTGTCAGAGGTGAAGGAAGGGTTTGGTAATCNCACAAGATGTCTTGTCAGAGGTGAAGGAAGGGTTTGGCAATCAGATAAATCTGTGCCGGGACTGAGGATTGAACCCCGGAACCCCAGCAAAGAAATCCAACCCCTAGACCACCCATTTTGGAGAATACACCTTAATACAGCAGACCGAGATTCGAACCTCGATCTCCTTGTAAAAGCAGTCTGTTTCAAAATTATAAACTATTTCAATATCAGTACATCTGTACATGCAGTTCTCAAAAGCACTGCATCATATTATCAATGGGCTTGATTATAGGTCGCACTGAGGCTTTATAAAGGCTGTTTGTTTGGGGGGGGGCTTAATTTCAGGTGAATATGGTATTTATCAGGTCTGTCTAACTCGATTCCTGGACACACTCAACTGTTACGTATATAAAAAAAAATATTTCAATACCTAAATTTTCTCTAAACTAATTAAAGAACAGTACCATGCGGTATTTTAAAACTCATCAAAGTGCGAGGAAGTGTAAAGGGGTGAACTACAGGATGCACTGTGTACTAATATTGACATGCACAGCGGAAATGTGGGTAGAGAAAGAGCAGGATACAAGCAGAATTCAAACCAAGTACTATAGGAGTGACAAGAATAGATAGGATGAGAAATTAGAGGTTAGTGAAGTGGGGGGGACAGGAGATCAAGAGGAATACCAAGTGACAGGTGGCTGGAGGAGAGGCCCGGGTCATGGTGGAAGTAAAGGATACGTTGGAGAGGTTTCTGTTCCAAACAGACCTGGCCAGTGGCTGGAAACTGTTTCCATCCTCCGGCCGGGTCATCTTGGTAGCTCAGCGCTATCTTTTTGCCTCCTTTTAGCCCACTCTCTGGTCCTTGTTCCTGTACCCTTTGGCGCCAACATTATAATTATTCAACAACTAATAAATTTAAAATCAGGGGGTGGGTCAATATGGTGAATGTAAAAGAATCGGAGCCGAGAATACTTGTAAATGAGAAATCTTTAGTCTATCTCTTTATTATGAAAGAGTATGTTCGTGTCAGACCCAATACTGACCTATTTTACAGCTATAAATTGACAAATGAGGACTTTAATAGAAATGTATTGACCTGTAGATGTGCAAACACTATTAATACTTTTAACACTTTTTACCGGAAGCAGAAAAGGTTACCTCCTCTCCTTGCATCAATCACTGCCAATATCCAGAACCAGTGGGGTTATGAGGCCCATTAAGGGGGTACTCCTTGAGACCTTATCCAAATAAATGCCCTCCCTCAACACATTACCCAAAATTCCCCAGACTCCTTTCAGCCCCCTTTAATATTTTATTTCTCTCCTATTTTTACCTAAGTATTGTGCAATTTGTGCAGAAGTTTGCTGGTATTTATTAGTGTCAAGGTCCGTCTATTTTTAAATGAGACTGTCAAGGTTAAGTGGTAAATAGTTGTTTGTTGCAACAGTCCTTATTACAAACGGCTCTCAAAGGTTACATCTTTGCAGAGGCATGAATATGATTGAGTGGCAATCTAACATCTGAAACATATATTTCATTATTGACTCACCCCTGTCGGTCCCTGGGGCGTTGCTGACGCTCGTTTGAGTGGTCTCTGGGGTGTTGTTGATGATCATTTGAGTGGTCCCTAGTACGTTGCTGGCGTTCATTGGAGTGTTCCTCTCGTACCCTGCGTAGTTCCTCCTGCTTTCGCTCATCCAGTTTCCCCTCCTGCCTGTGCTCCGCTGAACGACCCTCAAGACGCTTTGGCTTGTTTGGTCGTTCTTCTTGCCTGCGCTCATCCAAATGTTCCTCCTGTCTGCGTTCAGGCAAACGCTTTTCCTGACGCCTGGGCCTATCCGGATGCTCTTCACGTTGCCGGAGTTTGTCCTGACGCTCTTCGTGGTGCTTGCGCTCATACAGGCGATCCTCCCGTTGCACAGGTTCTTCCGAATGATCCTCCTTGAACCTGCGTTGTTCCCCGTTAGAAGCGTGGTAGTGCCGGCTGGACACAACAAGATGACGACACGTCAACATGCTTGACATACTGCTTACATTGACAATTCACTCATGTTTAAGGGACGAAAGCTTGATTCACACGCTCGCCAAAAAATAGAAAGCAGAATCTGTGCAGTAATTCACACAGTTTAAGTTGACCCATAATACATTGCAACTATTTAAAACAGCTAATTATCAACATATTTTATTTTTTAGTGGATAAAAATATATTTTAGATCATTTCCCCAATGGTTGTTTACATATCATAATGTTGTGCCGTGGCACAATCCAATACATAAATAAACACGCTTAACATTAACGAGTTATTTCAAATCTCACCACAACGGCCAACAAAGCTGTCTGCTAGCTTTTGGCTGTAGAGCGCATACGTTGTCAAATGCTAATGCACACTAATTTGAGATGGTTGGTTTTTAGATTCAATTGGTTCTTGTGTGCCAAACATCTCGAGCAGAGCGGACCAAGTAGGAAATAGTTGAACTTCAGCGGAACAGCTCACCCAGATTAAGCGGAAAACTTGTGATTGACTTAGAGCGTGTCACATGATCACGTTTATTTCCTTCGCTAATTTTTCGGTGAACGTGTGAATCCACAGTAAGCTATCAGTACAAATTTTGAACAAAAGCCTAGGCTCAGTAATTACCTAAAAGGCCATCCGATGCTCAAATGAGAAGACCAAGTTCGATCAAAGTTGAACATTAAGAAACTAGCTAAGTTAAAGGCAAGAATTGTACAAAGCTTCAAATTTAGTACCGTAAGTGAATAAAAGTGTACCCTCCTTACCAAACACCCTTTCTGATTGACACAGGCCTGGATTTAAGACAGTAAAAGCTTACAAATTCCAATAATTTGAATAGAAAAACACACAAGAGGATGCAAAGACTTTTTTGTTTCCAAATCACCGAAGCTTTGTTAAGCCATATTGGTACTTACAACAAAACACCTAAACTCGAGCTGCCAAGATTGACAGCTCTGAGCTGTAATAGATATATATTTGTGCACTCACCCTGGTCTTGTGTCGGCAACAGGGACTTCCCTGTCTCGTCCTCTACCTTCTTGAGCCGCCCACTCGTACCCAGAGTCTAGGGATTCCTGTTTCACCCTCACTTCTTCTTTCCTGCGGCTACACTTGCGGTGGTCCTTGGTGTGCCGATGTTTGTGGTGCCGGCGGTGTGGGCGAGGATCAGGCTCGTCTCGTACCGGTCCGGACCTGTGTCTCTTTCTCGGCATCTCCTCCTCCGGCTCTTCCTCGGAAAGTGACAGTGACGACAAGGTGGTCTCGGATTGTTCTTGGTCTGAACTGGAGTCTTCACTGTCAGGCTCAGGGGAGTTGTGTTTCCTCTTGGGCTTCCTTTGGCGGACTTTAGAGCCCATCTTCGGACAATATTAGGCTGAGGATGAAACAATTAGGTACCTTGACATTAAGTCTAAGCATGTAGGTGATGTTTGAAAATCTTTCAGCTTTAAGAAATAGTTATCAATTTGTCAATCTTGGTGGTCTTAAGATTAAAGTACTGGCCTCATGACTCGATGTTTGTGAGTTCAAACCCAGCTAGGGTCAATGAATTTTTCTTGAGCAATAAAACTTCATAGCACAACTTTCTATGGAGGGAACGTAAGGCAGTCGGTTGTGCCATGTAAAATAACCTGGAAGGTATGTAAAAATACCTACCTTTCCCAGCAAAATCAGTAGATACTTTCACTCTTGCTCATAGAAATTCTCATATGCTGATATAAGCAGTCTGTTTAGAAATACCTCACATAGAAAAAATAATAATATGAATCTATAAGTCATTCACGAGCTAAGTTTACCTGGATGTCAGCTCAAAATGTTACTATAAGTAATCCCTAATATATCACTACGCCAACAGCTGACATCTATCACTTTGGATGACTAATGAAAACAGATGATATTAATGTGATAGTTAACTACAGTAATTTAGGTCAATATTATTTATATATTTATTTGAGGTCGGACACAAAGTTTATTTAGTTTTATTCCCCTTAAAAAAAATATTAACACCACTTTCACAAAAACTTCTAACGGACATAGCTTCAATATGGCGATTGACGAATTTAAACCATATGATTGAACATAACGGTAAACAAGTTGTTTACAATGATGCAGACACGCAGTTGATGAAAATATATTATTCAGTTAAATATTTCAAAATATGATAAAATAATCATAAAATCATTTATTGTATGTAAAAAAATGACAACAATTTTCTCATTTTCCAAGTAAATACGATGCCTGTATTAAAAGGTATTGATGGGTGCACTATATTACACAAAATCAGTAACGTTCCAAAACAAAAAGTAAGTACTTTTAATTATGTTTAAAATATTGTTTCGAGTTGGATAAAAAGAGATTTAAAAAAATGAAATAGTATGAGAAAACTTAAGTTTACGTTATTTTAAAAGTAATATATAACAGGTAATTAAAGATCTTTACATTTATAACAAAAACGGTGATCTTTTACAAGTGTTGGCGACCCAAAACCTAAACATATGATTTTCGAACTGTCATCCAGGAAAAAACCTATCGTGAACAGAATTTACACACCCATAACCATGTTAATACGTAAATGAGCTGTCGCACCCTTCTTAATTGCAATCTATGCACAGTATTTTGTCTTCATTTGAATAAATGAGAACAATGCACTGAAGGCGGAATTCCCAGTTTTTTTGATAATCATAATATGAGAAATTTAATATTTTTGACCATCCATACACACAACCAATGCAAACTTTCAAGAGAAAAATTAATATCCTAGCATAACTTAATTCGATACAGTTAAAAAGAAGCTAAGAAAACTCACCTGATTAACTCGAAAATGTTTGCCCATTTTCTTAGCACATCTTACTTAAACACCAGTTTTATAGCTTAAAAAAATATTAGTGATTATGAAATATCGATGTTTTATGTTATAAAACATTGATGTTTTCAACCACATTTACCTTGCTCTCGTGTTTGTCCTGACAAACCCATTTTAAACATATTAAAATTCTTCAGTAAACAAGGTGATTTTTTTTCTTTAAAAAAATTAAACTATATAAACTTAGAATTATTTTACAGTATTAATTTGGTTAGCATTGGATATTTGCTTATGTTGTGTGCATATATCTTTAAAAAAATATTATATTTATAGCCAGGCCGATACGGTATTAAAAAACAATATTAAATAAACCCACCCGCATGCGCTTTTCCCGAGTATTAGCTTTCGCAAATAAGTAGGCTACCTATTTGTTGAAGCGTTGGCGCAAACGTCATTAGAAGTAAAGAACTGAGTATTAAAACGCATTCTTATAGGCTAAATAGAATATTGTCAAAACAGTACGACTTGTGTACCCATGAAGATACATGATAAGTTTAAATATGGTACAGAAATTATGAATATTTATTGTTAATAGAATTTAATTCATTAACTAGATCCTTACCTTTTAGAATTTAGAAACAAATATATTCATTAACGTGTACAACAAATATTACGAGATCATGAATGTTTGATATCAAATATTATAGAAAATTAAACTACGTTTATTGTCAATTAATCGTAAATGCCAGATAGCATTTTACTAACCTTATTTGATAAATAAAAAGTGTATTTCCAGAGAAATCGAAAAAGATGGATGCCAATTGCAAGATAAAAGTCAATGAATGAACACTTAATAACACAATGGCGACATACCAAAGATAATTAATAAAAACCTGCGGGTAAGTTTCAAAAATAATAGATAGGTAATTAATCGTATAATTTATTATTTAAATTTTATTTGTAGTATGGTATAATTTTACACGGGATGGATAATTTGCTATTGTTGAGGTTCGTATATATCTGCCAAATCAGGCCTGTACTGTAACATGTCACGTAACCAGTAATGGAATGCTCGTGGTTGAGACATGGAACGAAAGCTCAAAGAACATTTATTGAACCTTCCAGAGATCCTACCTGTTTCACAGACATTCCGCAGTGATTCACAGTTCAATGGCGTATTTGTTGTGAGGGTGCTGGTTAAAGATGAGTTCCCAAGAGGAAACCTTATCGATGATTCTTGCCAGTGGTGCCACTTTAACAATAGTAAAATTAAATATAATTTTTAAATACGATAATGTTGCATTGGGCTATATATAAAAAAAAAGGGCTGGCTTAAAACTCCTCAATATATCATCACTACAGGAACTGCATGGCTACTCCTGGGAAACAGCATTGTTACTCTCGTTTTTTTTTATGGTCAAGCTCCTCTACAATCCTCGGTCCCGGCACGGATTTATCTGATTGCCAAACCCTTTCTTCATCTCTTACAAGACGTGTATTAATCACAACCAGTGAATGTGTGGAATGCCAGGCCTCCGCCGTACCTGGTAACCTCTGCCTGTGTTATCGGATCCGTCCTCGCCCTATTTAGATAGGGCTCCATCATTTCACGTCTCATGTTC
>CABFOV010009918.1:0-17780 GCA_902141375.1 Timema poppense
ATATTTAAAGATGAATATGTCTCACTTCTGGTAGTTGTAGTTGTAGTGGTAGTTTGTAGACAAAATGTATATTCACTCTGATGATAAGTAGTACAAACTTCAATCCATACTTGACCCCAGTAGAAATTACGAAGAAAAATATTACAGAATTTAACTTTAATCTCGCAACAAATCAGAGCGTCCGTTAGTTTATTTATTTCTAAAAACACTGTGGTCATATCAACAAAACAATTAAAATAATCAAAGTAAATCAATGAGGCAGCGTATAGAGGATTGAATATTATTATTAAAACTTTGGTGGTATTGTTCATGGAGAATAACAAAACTATGGTGAATATTATTTACAATGTATCACTAAGGAATATGATGAACTCCATATGTACTGTATGAACTGTATTAATTATATCCAAATCTTTGGCGCTCTTTGATGAAATTGGAATGCGCAAAACTAAAAAGTCATCTTTTTTTGATAGCTTTGAACCAAGAGTAGTTGAACTTGATACTGCAAATATTACGTATGTTATCGATCGAGCATATCAACAAAATGAGCTAACTACTTAGGGAAAATATGATGATTAGTACTCATCCAGATGGATCCAATCGAACCTGGAGGACATCATCTCATCAGTTTTACGGACGTGTTGGTTCTGGGGAAGAGGAATGAGGTATCCACTGGAACATATCACTGAATGATTGCTATTATAGCTCCTCTCGCAGCTGACGTCATTGCGGCTATATACATCCTATCCTGCGAGATTCAGCAGCCTCGTCTACATTACAGACTCTTATAATGCTACTAAAATAGTGTTTTAACAAGCACACAAACAAATTGATAGAGATATCAGTGTATAAACCCTACGGGTAGTAAGACGCGGTGGTAAATGTTTTTTTTTTAATATGAGAACAGTTATTTACCGGAAGGTGCTGGTACAAAAATTTGCGTTTTCTCCAAAATTTAATCAAACACTAACATAGTTTAGGAACGTATTATTTTCACTTGCAAATTATGAAAATTTTAATTTGGAATCTCGAATTTGCAATTTTTAAGATGAATTATTAAATAAACTATTATTTCGAATAATATTCTCCAATTGTAGATTTATTTGAAAATATTTAATTTCTGAAACCATCTCCCAGTTCTCATGAAGAATATTCCTGTACAAGATGATGTATGCCGTTCAGGGGAAATCATCCATCTTTCCAATCCACAATTCTAAATATTTTTCTTTCAATATTAATCTATCATAACTTAGAATTTTGGGAAAGTCCAAAACATCTCATAGAGGGTTACTATCACTGCTAAAATAGTAGGGGTTATGATATTTTTACTTAATTTAAGACTGGTCATCGAAAATTGGTCGAAAGTTAAAGATATTTCTACGTCGTCTAGATATTAAACTGCAAATTTTATGTTTTATTCTAAGGAGATAGTTTTGAATTTAGAATTGTTGCGTAAGTTGTTAATATTTTAGAACGAGAGTAAATCTCTCAAACAGTCGATCCAACACACTACAATTGGTTTTTGGAAATTAAATTGTTGTAACTGGGAATTTCGGTAGAGGTCATTTTCTTTTTCTTGATCTTATTTGATTGTTTGGTAGAATGTTCCTAATTTATAAAGTGAGGGTTGATTAACTTACATTTGGATCGAGACCGGATTCCAAAAAGTGCTCGAACTTTATTATAAAGTATGAATCCGTTTGTATTTTTTTCCTCCTGATTTGAACCGCCTGAACTGCCAACTCTTCCAGAGGATTCTCTTCCGCGGCCATTTTCTGCCCAGCATCACACAACTTCATCGCTTATCTTAGAATACATCTCGTTTTAATAAAAACCATATAACCTGACAGGGATTAAAACCCGTGTACTTTGATTTGGCAAGATAAAGCTCTAACAGGTAACTTAAAATAAAGGGGTATCAATTATTTAGTTGGTTATAATTAAGTACTAATAATGGTGTGTAGAACACACATAACTCTATCATTATACATATGAAACAAACACTCTAGTAGTTGTATTGATGAGCAAGTATTAGCAATTGATACTTCCGGGAAAGTATTGTTTCACTTAACCTTACTCGACTTCATTATAAAGTGTCAATCTAATAAATAGATACCCATGTGTGAGACTCGTACAGAAAATACATGTATTTAACTTGGAATACCTTGAATAGATGGCAGAGTATCTTGGGTGTTTATATCCCTTAATATCTTTCTATCCTTTCAGCCTCGTGTGTGAGGCTCCCGTAATGTCGTGGATAATATTATATCACACTATCTCGTGTAATATTATCGTTTATATTCCTTATAAATCTTAGTTTCATTAATCAATCTCTTTCGTTCTTTTAAATCAAGCCATGATTAGTATTTGTTGCCACGAAACATGATGTATTTCAATATATTATAATAGTGGTTTCCTAGATACGTATTATTGTTGTTTTATTTATCTATATAAAATATTTATTTTTGATACGTATGGTACATAATTTAAATGATACTGTGTTTGTGAGTAGCATAATATTTTCATACTATATGGATCGCTATTTAAAGCTTCATGTTGTGTGTCCCTTCATCAGCCAGTACAAGAGTCTCCAAAACTTTTACAATATTATCTCCCTTCTTCTTTTAAAAATATAAAAATTGTAAATATAAGATTAGCCATTTTAACACAAAGTCAAAATAAATTATTCTTCTGACTCGAAATGTTATATTTTTTTAAGCTCTGTAAAATTAAAAATCAGAAAAAGACGCTATGATATAGACCGTAGAGTGGGTTATTCAAGGTCCTTTAAGGTTTATTTGTATGTATTGGTTGATACAATTAATTTAGAACCAAATATATTATTGGGGAACAACAAATATGCAGTGATCTAGAATAACTAAAGTTCTAATCAACGTACAATTAGTATTTGTGTTTGCTGTTAGATTTGATCAGTATCACTAATTGGCGTTGTACACGCTTCACTCCAAGGTCACAGAGGGGAGGTGCCGTCATTATTTTCTATCTTCAGAGTCACCAATATTTCAGAAAATACAATATCTGTATGATTTTAGAATTATTTTCAAAAACATAAAGAGATAACATTGTAATGTTATTATTTTCGACCTCGAGATTACAATGAGTATTTTCGTCTTATATGCTTTGGAAAAAAAGGACGATATTTCTATTCTGTCTGTCTTGTCTGTATCTTGGCCTAGAGCCGAGACCATTTTGCCGAGTGTTGAAACCTGGTATCAGGGTAGTCAACAGGTTATCATAGGAGTGTTTGGAATTATCTATCCAACCCTAAAGTTAAGGGTGGTTTAAAAGAGATATTTTGGGAATCAAATATAAAGATTTTGAATAAAATTTGTATCCAGACACTTTTTAATATTACAAACAAAATGATGCGACAAATTTTCCAGATAAAATGACTTGGAGGGTTGTTAACATAAACGGATAGCAACAATGTTGATAATATCCACACAACTATTAAAGTTAAGAAATTATTTATCATTGAATATTTGTAAGACTATTAAACTAAATCAATTTTAAATGTAACATATTTTGTAAACCAATAATTTCCAAATGGATAGGAGAATATATAGTTTTAAACATAGGTCTGAGGAATGAAGATTTGTTCTTTGTTACAATGTGATGGTTTTTAACTATTATGTTTCTGAAATAATGTATATTATTTCGTTTCTATTATCCAACGAGCTTTTAGTAAATGTTTCCATTTTTAGGTAAAAAAGCGAGAAAGTCTGTCCTGGGCAACATGCATTTATTTTCCCACCAAATCACGACAAAAATATTTGTTTAACTAAAACCTCATTATTTGCTCCTATAACTTATAACTTCTGACCTTTTCAAAAATACTATTATGGCTATTTTTACTGTGAAATGGAGAGTTATTACTCGTTTTAACTTAAAATATTGCATTGTGAAATTTATACAATTGCTGACCTTTTTAATGAATTCAGCTTATTTAATAACATATGTAAAACACTTTACTACCTCATATATTTGCACAGCATTATTTTCAATCAAAATTATTGAAAAACAAGATGGTAGCATATTTATTAATATGGAGCATAAGATATTGCACGTTTCCAATTTTTTGTTACAATAACTTATTTTGGTTTGTATGCATTGTTTAAAACACTAAACACTCTGTCCATGTAAATCAAATATATGTGGAAGGAATGTAAAAATGAAAAACCATTTGAGAAAATTAACCCCCAGTCCACCCAACCGAGATTCAGACTTTAATCTATCCGTCCTCGGAGGTCTAGTTCAACACGAAACTAGCGCATCAGTAAACAACGCTTGAGAGCTGAGCACATCAGTTGAGTTTCCTAGCACTGAGGCAATCCTTCCTGTGAGCAAAAACCAATAATAGATATATATATATTAAAATCAGTGGCGTATCCAGAGGAAATCAAGAGCTAAGCTGTAATTTAAATTATGTAAGGAGGATTCGGGAGTCAAAGACTCCAAAATGCCGTCGACCAAGAAGGTCAAATGTGCTTCGCCTGGAAATATTTAAACATGAATACCTCTAGTTTATAATAATAGTTCTCAAACATTTATAATTTTTTCGTACTCTCATACTATCTTGGGTAATTTCGCGCCTCCCAAATTACTTAGTTTTTTTTTTACTTATTTATATCTTTATTTGAATATCCACCTTTACAGCCTATTACAAATTCTGACTTCATAAATGTACACCAAAACTGTGCCCAAAACACACCAAAATGTGACTATTACTTTCCCCAAGAGTGTTATGATCACACTCCTGACTGAGTAAGAGCGACACACCCTATTCAATTGGTTGAATGTAATTAAAAGTACACACAGGTAGCATTTTGGTTTATTTGAGGTTTCTATTTATATTGCACTTTCTGGACCGAATTATTATATCAGCACACGACTTATAAACTAACTTAAAGCCATAAATTGATTAAACTCATCACCGTGAGAGAGGAAATCTAAATTTTACCAATGACATTTTTATCGACCATGCCAGAAAACATCCCCGGAACCCTTAGTTCAATAGGCAGGCAAGCTACCGGATGAACTATGAGATTGGACTCACAGGCAGCAATACGTAAAATAAAAAATACATAAAAAGAGTAAAATGAAGTAGTACATGGATCAAACGTTCATGAGAACTTGGTGGATACTGTTGATTATAAACGGACCTAATTTATATCGACCTTGAAGATCCGGATAGTGACGAGTAGTGAAGTCTGTCGGACAAAATTTTAACTAAGGAATAGTTCTTGAATAGGTTGCGATCTGGATGGGAAATAGTGGAACTAAAGTTTTTAATAATCTTTTATAAATGATTAATTCAATCTTTGATAAGTAATTAAATCTCTTTGTACCTTTTTTACGTATGTAATTTTACCTTAATGTTTTTTATATCTTGTATTTTAAAAATCTCAAGTCTTCAACTATAATGCCATTGGTCCTTTTTTTTATCTTGTGAACTTGTCGCTAATTGGCCTCACCAAAAATCACGATTTCCTGTTCAGGGAGATTACGCTGTTCACTCGTCCATTCTCTCTTTGAATTCAATTAACGTGAGACATAACATTTTGTTTTCTTCCTTCTTTTTAAATTGCTTGAAGAATCGTTTCAAATTTAACATGTAGTCTTTTTCCTTTTTGTTTATTTCTTGTTTTGGACTTATGAGGTAAAGTTTCTGTGTAGTTATTTTGTCTAATTATGACCTTTTAGGTTTTTATTATTATGTAGTTTTTTTATATTGTAATGTAACGCAAAATTTGTCAACCATGAGACCTGTTTTTTTTATGTTATGGTTTTGTATTAGTTGGCATCATATAGACCACGCGATTTAAAATGTAACTAAACAGGGTATTAGGTATGATGGTTGAAGACTATTTTCTTTGTCTTTATTAACATTATTTTTTGGTTCTCTGTTCTTCTACTGGAGACATCTTTTATAAATCTTTTTAACAAATTGGTAATGTAGTAAATGTAGATCTGTTCTCCTTTGTCTTTGTGTAAATTAACCTTATATAATGTTTTAATTTTTTGTCTCCTAATAAATACTAAAGTCCTTTTTGTAACTGGGTTATGATTTAGAGATCCCTGTGGGAAACCACGTGGTGTTGTGTAACCCTCTTAACCTCCTTTTGTTTTTGATTAATTATCTACTTATGCTCTCTTTCAGTCTTAGCTAAGTTGAGTAAGGAGGAAATATATATATATAAACTTGTCACTAAACTCAATAAGTGTTACTGGTTACCTTTCAATGAGACGATCAGTACAGTGGGAGGGATAGGGTGGATTGTACAACTCACGCTGAAATAATAATTAAGAGCCTAAAACAAAGAACTGTAAAATGCAGTTATACGACATTCATAGATACATGTATATTAATAATTGTATAGGAAAGAGATGAGATTACTAAATAATGGACTTTCATTCATTCAAACTCTTGTGCGGTTGTTGACCGGTGAAGTAAAGAAAACGCTTCACCCCTTGTTCTAATCATACCATAGCCATTATCATGGTTATTTGATTGTTTTCCAATGTTAATGTTATAATAGACCTACTATTTACCATTTTGGAATGGATATACTTGTGATAGTGTTTCCCTGGATTAAAACAGGGGGACTGGTCTTATGTGTAGTGAAATGCCCAGCCACGACCATTTAAAATATTATATCTGTAAATCTTTTTGTTGTTGTTGAGAAATGGTAAAAATATACGTGATTTATAAAATCAAGTTGATTTTTATAGTTATTAAAATATTTCTTCCCAAAATTGTACAGTATTAATTTTACCAATGATCTAATATCAATAATGTTGACACTACTCAATAAAAAACTGCTGGCTTCATAACAAAAAATAAGGGAATATAACCCTTATTAAACATCGATACATTATTTTAGAATAGGTGTTGAAAATATTACGATAACAATTTCACTCGTTCTTGAGAAAACTGATATCTCCAAACGTTTGGTTTTTCCTCAAGACCTGTCCGGTAGTCAGCACCTTCTACTGTTTCTGTGATCCATCTGTCCTTGTTGGCGCGCAAGGACCCTTTGGTCGGTTGTGAAGCCATGTCAAGACTTTCACCCTCCCCCCACCATCCCAAAATATAGGTATTAGACTTGAACTCGACAGGGCCAAGGATATTTAGTTTTCTGCTCTTTGGTTATTAGTTAAAGCCATAAAAGTTGTCAGTGAGTTAAAGACAGTTGATACAGAAATATGATTTCTATTACTTACAATGTAAGTTATAACTAAAAATATAATGAAGAGCTCCGTGAATAATTAGAATATGAATTGGTTCGATATTGTTTGGCCCTCTTTTATCAAATAAGAATGCGTAAAACCTAAAAGTCATCTTTGTTTGATAGCTTTGAACCCAGAGTAGTTGAACATGGTACTTCAAATATTACGTATGTCATCAATAGAAGATTTCGTTTGCATCGCGTTGTGTGGCATCAAAATGATACTTTAGATCATAATGTTGATACATATTATATTTTTGTGCTGTTACGTTTTGGTTAAATTGTTTTATTGGGTGGATATAATGAAAAAAGCAAGATTATAAAAGGATATGAAACAACTACATTGATACTCCAAACTTTGTGTATCAACCGAGGGTCTCTTCGATGAAACTATGGATGTTACGACGAATCAAGAAATATTATTTCCAACACACACAACAAAATCTGATTAATTTCGGTGTTGTCAGCAACGTTGGAAGATATTAATTTAATTGTTAAACAAGATCAAGACGATGCTGAAGTTTTGATTACTGAAACAGCGCTTGAACAGTCTGAAAAGAGGTAAAGGGAAGGTCGAGAGGAAAATATATTCTTCAGGATGTTTCGGCCAATATGAAAGGATTAAAGATCATATTTGATTCTTACACACAATCACTGGATGTGAAATAGCATCTTCCATTTTTAACAAGGGGAAAAGAAAATCTTGGAATGTATTAGAAAAGCGTAAGCATTTAAAATCTCGGTAGAAGTATTTTAGTAAGAAAATTGTTCTAAGCCATTAATATTTTCTAATAATCTACTACGGTTTCTCTTATGGCTACATGGTCCTCCAGTTAAGGAAGTTTCCATTGATACACACCGACACATGTACTTTGCTAAGTCTACAAGAATTAACAAAATGTAGAGCTAGCTTTACTTCCATCGAGAGCTAGAGGAGTTCAGTAACATCTACACTAGAAGAAGACTATTTAAATGGACCGGAAAAAGAAATCAGTGTAGAGGAATTAAATCAAGACGATGACATCCCATGAAAATGTTACCAGAAGATTTGTAGTCTCATCTATTAAACAAGTTGAAACATATGTACAGGAGGAAGAAGAACAGTAACAAAGCAAGAAGAAAACGAGAAGGAAGAAGAAGCATAATTTATAGAATGTGATGAAAGCGTGGATTGGGCTTATAGGGGGACAAGTTGGGACACCCATATTTGGTCATCATCAGCGGCCCTTCCGGCTGTGGAAAGTCACATTTTGTAGCCGACTCTATCCATCACTTGTACACAATGTGCGACGTTAAATTTGATAAAATCAACTGGTATTATGCGTTATGGCAAGCGGGATTTGAACCAGACGGGTCAAGTCTCCAAGTCATATTCTGTAAGGGTTTGCCGGAAATAGATGACATCTGTAATGACTCTCCACAGCTGATTATCCTGGAAGTAATCGTCGATCTTTTCACCAAAGGATCCCCCCATCAAAATATTAGCGTCATGTACCTTATACAAAATATATTCCACCAGAGCAAGGATCAAAGAGACATTTCCTTAAACGCACATTATATCGTGATTTTTAAAAATCCCAGGGATAAAGCTTGGATTCAACACTTTGCACGTCAGGTATGTCCTGAAAACCCTCGTGCTTTACAAGAGGCTGACGCTGATGCTACGTGTATTCCTAACAGTTATATTATTATTATTATTATTATTAGCACCGCGTCTTACTACCCGTTCGGGTTATGCGCACTTACGCTAATGTGTAATGGTAGGGTGATTGTGAAATGAAATAGTGGACCTACAGTTAAACGTGGAATCCGAACCACGGTGGAGGCCTGGCATTCCCCACATTCACAAGTTGGGGGTAATACACGTCTTGTCAGAGGTGAATGAAGGGTTTGGTAATCAGATAAATCTCTGCTTGGACCGGGGATTGAACCCAAGACTCCAGCAAAGAAGTCCAACCATATACCCCTAGAACACCAGGTCACCTCTAACAATTATATATTGTTAGATTTCAAACAAGGTACACCCGAAAAGTTCAGATATAGAACCCACACAAATGTCGGGTGCTCCGTGTACTTACCCCGTAAAAACTATATAAACACCGACACTTCCCGATTACAGATCATTTCATAACCACGAGTCCCAAAGTACTGAAGCAAGCCCCTCTGCTACGTGCGATGTATCACATGAACCTTCAACAACGTGTCGCCTTGATGAAAACGGCCGACAAGAAACGGATTGACTCTGTTTGCGAGTGTGCCTACAACATTTGAAAAATGCACATAAGACAAAGTTACGTGCTCACAATCAGGTGTTGCGCAAGCTGGTCAAACAAGGAGAGTGCTGGAAGAAGAAGAGACGACTACTCGTTCAGAAGGGAGGAGCGTTCTCGCCCTTACTTTTAGCCCCTTTAATCAGCGGCGTCCTTGGTTCCTTATTCAACAAGTAAATAATGCAACAAACGAAAAGATGATATTGGTGTCCCCGGAAACATTACACCGTTACGAGCAACACCACCAACAAGTGGCATCGGCTACAAATCTAGTGGTCTCCGAGTTGAACAAGGAAATGGAAAAAATCCTCGCTTCAAAACTTGACGACAGGTCTAAATGGACTTTATACCAAAAAGTGCTAAAGCGCTATCTGCACTTTAGTCAACACCCTCCGCCATCTGAAACCACCGCCACACCCACCACCACCCCTGAAGCGCCTGTACTTCTAATCCCTGCTGTACTCAATACTGTACCAGCACAGGCACGTAGAAAAGCTGAACTTTTACTAGAATATATCATTTCCCGAGGCGGTATCAGTTGGTACTCAAACGGGGAAGTGAGTATTCATGATACACCTCTTCGTGAATCTAATATTGTGGATTTAGTCAACGATCTGGTCAGAGCAAGAAGACACAGATAACCATCTGGGTGGTGAAAGTTTCTCACGGCGTTTCAAAAAATAAACGTTCCGAAAGAATTTATTGTGAAATCCAAAACGTTTGGTGCCCATTAGAGAGCCGATGCTAAACCCCAACCCCTTACACCTTCGCAACGTTCTAAGAAGAATAAACTGAAAAGGGTGGACGAAAACAGGTGGCTGCCGTTCCGAGCTTAATGGCCTGTTTAGCTGACATCTACTATGACCCTTCTCATCCTGCAGGGTTTTCAGGGGCGGTGTCGCTCATAAAGGCGTCCAAGAAAGATCCGGACAATTTACGAGAATGGATTCGTGCGCAGGACGATTATACCCTACACAAACCAGTGATAAAAAAATTTCCACGCAACTAGTACGTGGTGTTAAACATAAACGATCTCTGGCAAACCGATCTCAACGATAAACGAAGTCTCGGAAAATACAACGACGATGCGATGTACTTGCTCACCATCATCGACCTGTTTAGCAAGATGGCCCGGGCGAGGACTATTCCATACAAGACGGGGAGCGTCGTGAAATACGTCTTTAGGTACATTTTCGAATAAAGCGGTCGTAAACCTCTAAGTTTACAAACGGACAAGGGGACAGAGTTTACGGCACGTCTAGTCTGGAAATTTCTCAAGCAATAAGGGGTACATTACTCATAATCCTGACGTGAAGGCAAGCATCGTGGAACGATTCAATAGAACTCTGAAAGGATGCATGTGGCGTTACTTTACAAAAAATAGCACGTATTGGTATGTTGACGTCCTCCATGATCTCATAGATGTTTACAACGGAGCAAAATATTCCAGTATCAAGATGGCGCCTGCCGAAGTTTCATAAAATAATGTGCTTCAAGTCAGATATAATCTGTACCGCATACGGCGTCCAAACTTGAATAGTAAGCCAAAAATGAAAGTAGGTGACATGATGTGTATTATTTAATCCAAAATGCTGTTTTAAAAGAAATACGAAAGTAATTGGAGTAAAGAAATGTTCAAAGTCAGCAGTGTCGTGTTACGACAACCAATCGTCTTCAGGCTGACCGATCTTGACGGCGAGGAGGAGGAAGGAACGTTTTACGAACCCGAATTTCAACACGTACGTCTTCCCGAAACTTTTAAAGTTGATAAAATACACATGTCAAAAATAAAGGCACCAGAAAGAAAGTGTACTTGCAGTGGAAAGGTTACTCCACCAAGTTTACTTTTTAGATTCCTACCAGTTACGTCAGTGCCCTAACATGAAGGGCCAGTTTTAAACCACTTTGCCAAGCGACAGCTCTATGGGATATTTCCCGAAACATACCCTCGCGAAAATCACCACGCAACTACCCTACCATCTTACACTTGAAGGCCAGTGAGAAGTCACTCTTGATGAGTTTCAATGTCTGTGTTCTTTCACCGCCGTACCTGAGGGCCAAAATATTGTATAGTACAACTGGGTGGACGCTAATGGCGTAGAACAAATATTCAAGGATCACATTCCTCTTAGAAACTATAGCACTATCCATGAATTGATCAAAGCCCTAAATGAATTAGAGGCGTTTAAAGGGGATTCCGGAGTTATATTCCAGTACACAAACCCCCCCAAAAAAGTGGACGTTGTTTCTTCTTTACCAAATATACAGCTGCTGACTCTATAAAGTCAACTAATTATACAGCTCAGTTTCGATACTAAGACTAATCTGTTCAAAGTTCAAAAGTCGCCGTACGCCGCCAGCATTCTACTACGCCTGTCCTCGCAAATGTACATCTACATGGATATCGTCGATCCTCAGCCAGTGGATGACATTGTGGCACCGTTTTTACGTATCGTTGGTATCAACAACATAATCTATCTCTAAGGCATACATAAGATAGTTACGATCCGTTTCAATACGTGCCCGTACTTAGAAGGGAAATTAAAAGCCTGGAAATCAATATAAGAACAGACACTGGTGAACCTGTACTATTAGAGTTTGGAAAAGTGTGCGTGAAAATTCATTTTTGGCGCTTCTCAACATGAACTGACCCTACAAAAGATACTACGTCTGCCATGCTGGAACAGGAATATCTTCAATCGATCACGATGTTACCTATAAACTTGGGCACGTGATAGGTAGTTTTTTCATCAGATTTTTCAAGAGCGTCGTACTGTTGCTAAGAAGCAGCGCCAAAGCCATTGGAAAACAGGCGCTTCATACGGGTATCGACGTGCTCTCCGACGTCGCTAATCAGCGTCGCCCTTTCAAAGAGGCTCTATGGCAGCGTGTCGGTGAGGATGGAACAAACCTGAGACGCAAAGCGGAGCAGAATATTGACACACTGATGGCCATCTCAGGATATAAAGGGCGTCATAAAAAGCACCAATGTCAGTCTTCTGTCGTTACCCGACGTAAAAAGGTCAAGAGAGAAGCGTGGGATATTTTCAGTTGAAATGTCGTTTCTACATGTCCAGTCATGTGAGTGTGCCAGAAGTGAACTAGATATATTTTCCGTGCCACCCACTCAAACCAGTCTTGAAATTGGGTAATGGCTCCAGTACAAACCTGTCTCTTCCCTCACCGATGATTCGCCAATCGAATTTACCGTTACCGGACAAGGCAAGTTCTGTATCAATCTTTCACAGACTATTCTCTATCTCAGGTTGGCAATCATGAAACCCGACGGTGACGTTTTTACAGAGGTGGATCAAATCGTTCCCGTCAACAACTGGTTGCATTACTTATTCACACAGGTGGATGTTTTTTAAACCAAAAACTAGTCTCACTGTCCAGCAACACGTGTGTTTATAGATCGTACATTGAGACACAGCACAATGACAACATTGAATCCAAAAGAACATATTTGACTTGCGTTATGTGGTTCGCAGGCATCCCTGGAACCTTTGAGGAGGCTCATGCGGGTAACAAGAGATCAGAGGTCCGCCGCATTCTCACAGCAAAAAGTAAGATGGTGGATCATTTGGGGTATTTACACGGTGACGTGTTTAACCAAGATAAATACCTTTTGAACGGCACCGAACTCAGAGTCAAGTTGGTCCGTTCTAGAGACGGGTTTAGTCTTATGGCGGTCCCTGAACTCCCTCACTTTAAGGTTTGTATCGTTGAAGTCGGCCTTCTATTGCGACGAGTCAAAGTAGCACCTTCTATACTGTTGGCACACGCCAAAGCATTAAACGTCAGTCCCGCAAAGTATCCCATCACCCGTGTGGAAGTAAAAACACTCACTATTCCTACGGAAGTGCAAGGGAAATCACTGGACAGTTACCCAAACGATTCATCTTGGGATTTGTATCAAACGCGGCGTTCAACGGAGACGCCACCATGAACCCGTTCAACTTCGAAACCTACGGCATGAACTATTTGTCACTGTATTGTGACGGGGAACAAGTGCCTTCAANAGTGCAAGGGAAATCACTGGACAGTTACCCAAACGATTCATCTTGGGATTTGTATCAAACGCGGCGTTCAACGGAGACGCCACCATGAACCCGTTCAACTTCGAAACCTACGGCATGAACTATTTGTCACTGTATTGTGACGGGGAACAAGTGCCTTCAAAATCACTACAGACCGATTTTTCAAACGGAAACTATGTCATGTCCTACCACAAAATGTTTTCTAGAACGGGTAACCATTACATGAACGAAGGTGGTGAAATCATACGGGAAGCCTTTCCTAAGGGATATCATCTCATGTCTTTCGATCTAACACCTAATCTGTCTGCCCACATGACATTGCATTGGAATTTGACGAGGCACGGCTCTCTGAGCAATGAAGTGAGCTTCACCAGAGCTCTCACCGAAACCGTCAACTGTATCGTGTACGGGGAGTTTGCCAGCATCATCACCGTCGACAAGGACAGAAACGTCGTGACCGATTATGGGAGTTAATATAAACGGCTTCCCGCTCCTTACACTCGTCATTAAAATCATGGACGTCATTGTGGATTTCCAGAGCTTCATCAATGACAGCAAACAGTTTATCGTCAAGAAAATGAGTGTTTTATAATTATGTATGCGGTACATTACTTCAACATTGGGTGTTAAAACCCCCATATGCTATCGAGGAATTTCAACCACCTTTAAAAAGCAAGCCGAATATATTTTCAGTAAACTGTACGATATTCCCTGGGATAGCGGTGATGTGGATTACAGCCTGCTCAAATCCCTCATCTACCGTGCCTCAACGCGTGCAAAAACCGTCTACGTCAAGGGGGCAGAAAATAAAAATTTCTAGTCAAATACACGTCTACACCCGTCGCAGATCTGTACGGCAGAGGTTGTTTGTCTTTAAAAACAATTAAATTAGGCCGCACCATGTGCATGGCACATAGTATGAAATTTCTGTTTGGCCTCTATCATTTGGTGACTTCGAGATTGGATGATTGAAGATGGACACGCACACATAAGAAGTGCGCTGAAAACAAACCCGTGGTTCCATTCTGTACATTCGGGTGTTTTCCCTGCTGATCAACTACCCACAAGAGTATCTCGACCTGCCACCCTCGTCAGCAACACTGATCCACACACCAAGTCTATGACGCATTGGGTTGCCATCTTTATCGACATGAATGGCGTGGGAGAATATTTTGACAGTTATGGTTTTCCACCCCGTATAAAGTCACATCTGGCAATTATATACAAAAACACTTCCCGCTCGATCATAACAAGATCCATTTTCAAAGCATCGCCTCAGAAGTTTTCGGCAATTACTGTCTCATGAACCTTCACTATCACACCCAGAACAATCCGATGAAAACTTTCCTAGCCCTATTCTCTCCCACCAATCATACAGACAACGACGCTAAGGTGGTGAAATATTGCAACACACTGTTCAAGACTGTGGGGAGCTGCCACCCCTCAAGAGGCTGATTCCAATCAGCGTGCGCCTAAAAAAGGGGCGTCCCAGTGGTGTGCCGGCCATAACTATGACAGATGTCGAAGCGAACAAACATCATGGGAGGTCAAGAGGTTTGCGCCCGCAAAGAAAAATCGGTGAAGCCACTCGCCGTCACCAGTATTTTCAATACTTTGTTCCCGCTGGAAGAAGTCGACGCCAAACGAGTCATTGTCGGCATGAGTGCCAAGAACTACTTTACGCCCTATGTCCAGCTAGAAAAATGCGGAGAGAACTGTGCGGTGTTTAACCGCAGAGAGTGGTAATAACTGGGCAACTACAAGTCGGTCATATCAAAGTTTTTCACCAACACGCAACCTCCTCAGAAGATTAGTCTGACTAATCATGAAATCTCTCTGAGACGCATGTAGCGGTGACCGTATGATCGTCATCAGCGAGAAACACGAAGCCGGCCTCCAACGGGTCCCCTATATAGCACCTAGTTGGGCGCGTCTTTATGGCGTGTGGGACCTCATTGACGTCACCGTCGACCGCCGGGATATGTGGTCGACACCCGTAGCACACTATTGCAACGATTTGATCGATACACTCGTCGTGGATATGTGCGACACGCTAACTGAATCAGTGGATGTCATCGATCTCTAACAGCCTACGTTGGAAACGCACATCAGAAACCTGGATCTTATCAGTGCTACCTACTATACACGTCAAGTCATCGGTTTGGACTATTACATGCTGGATTGTGAACTAAAACAATTTTACTGACGCATTTAATATACACTGTAGAAAGACATATGAACGAATATATGCGCCATTCCTTTAAAAGTGTATTATACATATTATGTATGTCTGTGAAACCTTTAATACATGTCTGTAAAACATTTAATATTTAATAAACATATGTTTTGTAATATCGTGTGTTTTATACCAATTCTTTCATTACCCCTTACACGTAGATACGATTCTGAACTTGTCGAGCCGTCAAACTATCATCAAATATGAACAGGGTCAATGACTTCTTGTACACCCCACCTTCAAAGTGAGAGTCAGGCACGCTGTCCTTTCAACCAGCCTTACCTTCAAAGGAAGAGTCTGAGGCGAGAGTCAGGCACACTATCCTAGCAAAACGCGAACTAATAGACACGCAATGTATTTGTGTAGCGTTTATTGCATAAACCTACAAGATAAAAGCAAACAAATAGAACTGGACATTATTATATCGACGCCTGTGTTATAGTGTGTAAAACTCACAAATGCCCCATTCTGTTGTGCCTTCCTAGCCGACTCTCCCCACGACGACCACATATCTCGATAAACATTATGTGTGGACTGGTTGAGCGAGGATAGGAGACGCCTCAACAACAAAACTTCTCAGGGCATGCCGGGAAAATCTAAGACGTACCGGCTTGAGAAGGTGGCGTGATCTAATAATTTTGTTCTGGAACCTCCTCAGTTCCTCTCGATGTTTCTACCCCTGTCCCGTTACCCTTTCCGTCTCTCCGTTGTTTCTGTGTTTTCCCTGGTTTATGTTTCCCCTCTTTCCCCCCCTCTCTGAGCAACTATCATCAGATATATACCGGCGCAAGTACGTTTGAAGATCACTCTTGACAGGATACCATCCTTGAACACATTTAGGTGTTCACAATTATGTACAGTATAAATTATTTTTCGGCGTTTATAATTCTAAATTTCTTTTCGACCAAAATTAGTAATATTAAATGAAGACTTCCAATATTGTAGGTTTTCCCTTTTTTTTTTTGGCAAGGATGACTTGTTATTCGTCTGATCCTTTAAGACGTGGTAATTAAAATAATAGTATTAATATTTTTTTAATCAGACAACGATGAATATAAAATAATCTATTAAGATGATTATCTCTAATGCAAAGTCCCTTTTGGACTTGTGTTATAATGGATTATATGAGACGTCCTATAAGAATCAGAAAACTGTAAGAGAGATTTGTCTTTCAAGTCTCATCGACTTAAAATAGTATTTTCTAAAAATATTTATAGTGCGTCTGACTTAAGACGTTGATTATTGCTTTATTAGTTTTTTGCTGTTATTATTTTGTATAAATTTAATAATGTGTCTGACCTGAGACGTTAATTATGGCAGTCATTAGAATTTTCACTATTATTATTATTATTATTATTATTATGTATAGAGTTTATAGCCAGTCTAAGGTGAAACGTTAATTATTGAAGTTATGAGTCATTGTTGTCATTATCTATAAGTATTTATAGTGCGCCCGACTTGAGGTGGTAATTAATGCAGTCATTAGCCCTTTTATATTGTTATTAGTAGTGGGGCTGGCGTTTCGGAACAGTCATTTATACACAAAACTGTGTATATGTAACATATTCAGAGCGTTTGTATAGAAAACGGTCTATATTTGAGGTACCGTTATTCCTGTGCTATAAATAGCCTCCTTCTCCTGACCTACTTTCCCCTCCCCTACCGCCTCCCAGGCCTACCAAATCTGACATGTTGATTCTTGCTGATTAATTATTAATTATTGTTAATTAATTAATTGGTAGGATAGAGGCGGTGTTGTAGTTTTTATTCATCGTTTTGAACCTCTAGCTAGTGCTGTCTTATGTTGAATGAGCGTTGGTTCCTTCGTCACAAGGCCTGAACCTCTCCTCTGTTTACCAAACCCTTCCTTCACCTCTGACAAGACATCTTGTGAATGCGGGTGGAATGCCGTGCCTCCACAGTGGACAGGGGTTCAACCCTCGGTCCCTGCATAGATTTATCTGATTACCAAACCCTTCCTTCA
>CABFOV010009919.1:0-14936 GCA_902141375.1 Timema poppense
AAGAGTGTATATATTTTACATACAAGCTGTACTAAGCCTTTGGGGTGCTTAGAAATCAAAGGAGTTCTTTATGAGCGGAGGACGGGTGTAATAATCTATGTTAAAACAGTATTATATAAAATACTCACATCTACCATTTTAAAAACTCACGCGACTCTCCTCCGAGATAATTCATGCCTCTCTGGGATATATACCCTATTCAAAATAGTTTAAAATGTAGGACTTCTAGAATTATTTTCAACTTCTAGAAATATTTTAAATCTATTTTTTGAGTTTATTTTAGGGAGATATTTTCATATTTAATCACCAATATTTGTTTGGCATCAATTCATTTTTTGATTGGCTTTATTTAATTCAAAGTGTGCAACTTAAAAAAAAGTATTCCATGGTTCACGGTTAATTGGTTTTACTTTAGGAAAATATTGTAAGCTTCAAGCACCATTGTTATTTTAACATTAACAATCTAATATTTATATGTTTTTTCACTTCCATAGTCAGCTGACCTGACGACGTGACCAACTGTTTTCCTTCGTGTTGAAACCCCCAGGTAGATATCCGTACAGATTGTGACGCACTCGGGAGGAAGGCGCGAGTGTTGACCTCAACGGGGGATTCCCACACTCTCCAAGGACGTCATTGGGTGAGACAAATGAGTTTCAATTTGTCGATAGGTCCAGCCAACTAAAGTAACCGGAGAAAATTCGCACAAAATAGCCCTCATCACGGGAAGTCAATGACCTGGATGGCGGCCGAGGGGTGGGGGAAGAGCGAAAATAGCGTTATTAAGGGTCGTACGTACTACTCGTGAATACAATAGTAGCATTATGGTATAAAATACAAACCTTATTCCCCATCAACATTGATATGTATGGTAGGGACCTTTGAAATGGGGTGAAATAAATTAATAGATTATACTTTAAATGTTAATATAGGATTATTTTAATTTTAAATGTGTATTGCTACCTATCAAAAAAGAGAAATGTGAATCCTATGACTTGGCGTGTGACTAGATTAAATTAAATTTTATTTACTTTTGTAACAAGGTTCTTTTTACTAATAAGGCACACACACACAAATATCAATACATTTTTCAACTAGTTCTCATGACAGTTTCCAAGAATTGGGATGTATGTGTAGTGGCGATGTAAGTGAAAATGTGAAGAATCTACCAAAATTCCAAGGATAAGTTTTACTATTTAAAACATACTAAGTATTTGATATTGTGTGTGTGTGAGAGAGAGAGAGAGAGAGAGAAAGGGGGGGGGGCAGTATTAAAACAAAACTTTTTAACATCATGCTGTTTTCTAAAAGGTACGTTGTGCTCCACTATAGCATAAAGCATGATATATTTAAATAACATATGGGTAGGAGCTATATAATAAATTATAAGGTAAAATCGATTAAAATATATATTTTTTAGATCCAGTTTTGATATATTTTATAATTAAACATGTGGAATTTGTTAAGCTAGTACATTTTCTAACAAAAGAGCCACAGGTTATTTTACTAAAGATATGTTAATGTCGCTCCAGGGGCTGGGACCACAGCTAGGGGCATCCTGATTGGTCAGATGCCAGGTAGTCTCCTGGTGGCAGAACTTGGTCAGCCTTTGCTTGGTACTTGGCATCAAGTGTCCTGGAACGGGACGATACCCAAGTCACGCCTGCGGGAAAACACTCATATACTATTACATACAACAGTGTCTTAGTTAAAAATAACAGTTCTGACCCCATTTGCCCCATAATATTAACAATGATCCTTCACACAACATGCGGGATACTTCATGGTGTATATGGCCAAGCTAGTATCAGTGTCGTGTCTTGGAGTCTCCCCAGGTTAAACAGAGTAGAGTAGAAAGGTCGGTTCCGGCGCACTTTAAGAAGGAAACAAGACCTTATCTCCACCTTACGCTCCCCCACAGACAAATATCATACAAAACCTTATCTCCGCCAAAACCCCGCCTCCTTCACCTTCTCTCCCCACCTCCTACGCCTTACAGCCAATGAGAATAAAGCCCCGCCCCCTGATGCCATCACACAAAACCCCAAAGCCTCCATTATTCGTGTCATCACGACCACCCTCCTTGTATCTTAGGCCTCCATGGGTGGCCCCCAAACAGATTATCCTGCTATTGTAGATACATAAATTAATTATTTTAAATTAATACAAACTAATTAAATAAAACCAGTATATTTTCAGGCGGTGTATGGATATGAGACGGGAAGACTTGGGGGAGAGATTAATACAACTCCAGTGAGGAGGATCAGTATTAATATTATTGGGGGAAAGTGATCCACAAACCTTATTTTAACCATTACTAGTGTTATTTAATTGTTTGTACTAAAATGTGTTGTCATACTTTTGAAACAAAAAGTGTTCGGTGGCCCTTTGAAACACAGTGCAGTAAAATATAATGTGGCACTGTTGCTAAACCAAGATTCAATGGACCTAAATTAACCCAATTCACTAAGTTTTTTTATAAAAGTCGAATAATGAATCTCGCTGTTACTCAATCATTAAAACACCCAGACATAAATCACTCAATATATTAGCTAGATTCTGACAGAAAATAAATACACTATTATTCTGATTGTGTAAAGGGGCATAATATGGATATTCTACAGCTCCAAGTGAGTTTACTTTGTTCTGTTTCTTTAGAAATATACACTAAAACATATCTGTACAAATTTGTTGTTGGCTTTAATTGATTCTTGAATCTTAGGACAAAGAGAGTTCTCGTGGGTTGAAGCCTTGTGAAAATATGTTGCCCCCGCGGCTTCCTCTAGTCACTGGCTGCGTTTATTCGGATGTCAAGGCTATAGTGGGGCTCACTGCTGCAACAAATCTATTTTGACATAAGAAAGCCTTTCCCGCCCTAATACTGATTTTCCATTCTACAATTTAATCCCTTTCTTAATTTTCGAGGTCATGTACCTCGTTTGTTTTTTTGACATGGCCGACACTTTCTAGTTTTTCCACCATCACTTCCTCACCATATGACTCAGCCTCACAAACCTTTAGACAACCCTTTGAATCGCCAACTCCAAGGTAACGAACATACCGCACTAACGAAATGCCTCTGATTACATACTTATATGAAGAACAACTTCAACCCCCACTGTAGCCTATCTCTCCAAGATTTCCTTAACAACACACTCGTTGTTCCCACCGGAGAGCCCTGACTCTGAAGAGAGTTACATCCCCAACCTTTCCAGTGTTGAAGTGTGTTCCCTCTTCTGCCACGAGCCACCAGCTGCAGTTACTACATCTGTGCTGACAATCATCAGATACAGTCTCTTGCACAGCCTTGCACAGTGAAGTGTGTCCCCTCTTCTGCCACGAGCCACCAGCTGCAGTTACTACATCTGTGCTGACAATCATCAGATACAGTCTCTTGCACAGCCTTGCACAGTGGAGCTTCAGAAATATTGTCTGGGCTGGACAACATTATTTTGTTGTTTCTTTCAAAACTCACCGCATACAAAGGGAGGTCCATCGTAGTTCCTAAAGTTTGGGCTGCACGCCAACGTATTGCATATGCAAACAATATATTTATGTTGTAAAAGGTATTGTGGTTTACAAGGTAAGTCATGATTGATGGGTTTTTTCTAAATATGCAATACATTCAAGCGTTATCCTTGTATCCAAACGCCTTCGGTTTGATTTTTCTTCTGTCAGTTGTACAGATTGGATATATCACCATTTGTCTAATAAATTTAAAAACAACAACTCAAGTTGAGTAAATAATAATATTTTCTTCATCACACTCAGTTTCTTGGAACAGTAAAACAACTTTTGTATGCACTGCATTGATATTCTGTTTCGTGTCAATATTAAAGGTTTGGAGTTTCTTGTACAGGGCTTGGCAAAGCTACATGTTGCTTTGGTGAATATCCGTTACCCCTTAATTTCCTTTTGAGATTTAATTTATTGATTCTAACCATATCCTCATCAAGTGAAACAGTGTTAGGCAGTATTTTATTAAAATGTATGAAGTTACACCGCTAAACACTGACATTATTATATAAATAAATACCGGTACCATGGTAAACAAACTCAAGATTTCCTTAATAAATACTGTGAATGTGTACGAACATAACATAACATAACTAACATAACTAATTAAAATATAAAGTAAGTACATTTTTTTATAAAACTATACAATAAAAGTAACTATAAATAATCAGTGCTACTAGAAACAAAAATACAAATATTTTAAACTGACATGGCATTGAACTGCGAGTGGACCTTTTTAAACACGTACACATTTAAAAATGTATATCTCAAGATTTTTTTAATTCTGAATTGAATAATTTTATATATGAAATGAATCCTAAAAGTTAGTTATTCAAAAGCGAAAGATAACAAAAAAAAACTTGTTTAAGGTTGATAAAAACTACCTCCCCTTGTTGGAGACACTGACAAAATAAAGAATGTTTATTTCTTCTAAAATAGTTCCGGGAAGTAACACCAAGGTTTGAATGGGTAAGCTGTGTTTTTATGTACAACAATAGTTTATTTAGTATTGTTATGTCTTAATCTAAATTACAGCATATGATCAACTACTGGAAATTTGATTGGGATGAATTTAAAATAAAAGTTGATATTTGTAGTTTTCGTAAAGTTTTTGGGCTACAGAAATTGATATCATACCTTTTTGAATGTAAGCTAAGGTTTCTAATTTTAACATTAGAATTTCAGTGAATTATTATCTAAAATAAATAATATATGCCGTATAACTTAATCATTATAAGCCTCTCTATTGAAATATACTCTTCCTATTAGAAATTAAAGATGTTCCAATTATTTTTAAACATATAATTAATAGAGAGCTATACACTCGGAATAGCTCATATATTTCCTGTCTCCATGCCCACTCACCTATATGCTCGGTCCTGTCTCCATATATTTCCTGTCTCCATGCCCACTCACCTATATGCTCGGTCGTGTTTCTCTTAGGCCCACACCACCACATCACAGCATAGTTAGTATAATCTGTTCCCAGAACATAAAAGCTGTTTGCTTGATCTGAAAAAATGAAATAA
The DNA here is from genome assembly GCA_902141375.1 of Timema poppense. Classification (NCBI taxonomy): domain Eukaryota; kingdom Metazoa; phylum Arthropoda; class Insecta; order Phasmatodea; family Timematidae; genus Timema; species Timema poppense. Next base: position 5,046 of record CABFOV010009919.1, read on the forward strand.
GGAGAAATACAATTAGAAACTTCAGTCAAACGTTGACATTCAATAGCCCACACCAAACTTAAAAATACTAGCATTTAATTATATTTAAAGGTTTTAATGTACATTTCTAAACACTCCCTGGTATCACTAGAAGTTTAGTTTGAGATGATGTGTTTAAAGATGGACTGTATTTTAATAGTCACGTGTGTTGGTTTAGTGAAGCTGATATTGAAACAACTTCATAAATACACAAACAAATAGTAACATTCTACAATGTTTTCTCAAAGTAAATCATAGAAAAATTAAATTACTATGATTTCAAAGGCTTGGAACTTACGTAGCCTAAATAAACTGTATGGTAATTGTTAAATTACTATGTTTTCTATATACTAATTTTCCCTGATGATTATAAATTACCTACATATACAATTTTATGATTCTGGATTCTAAGATGTTTTGGGCGTACACTAAGTTTGATTTTTTATAATAATTTTGTTTGTTTAGTTATATGTTTTATACAATTTAAAATCACAACTATAAAATCTGCAAAATCTGCAATAGCCTTTTTTAATTTGTTTGGATCGTTCACTGAACTCTGGCAAGATTCACTCGAACATAGAGATCGGTGGAATCTGGAGCACGCCACGACTCACCAGATCTTACGAGGTTAAACTTGGCTTCGGGCGAGGCGGCGGCCATCTTGTTCAAAACACCAGGAAAACTAATGTATGAAGCTGACCTGCGCACAATAACCACCAGTTATGTACATTAATAAATAGTTAATTATATATGTATTTAATCTTATCAGACGTTTAAATTTAATGGTGATATTAGTCTTGTGCTCTAAATCGTTGCGAAAAGATGAATAGTAATATCAACTAAAGACACGTTCCTATATATTTCTTTCTATGGTTCTAGTGAGTACATTGATACAGTAGCTAAGTGACGTCATAAGAGAGCTAAGCAATATGGCGGTACTTGCGAGGTGTTGTAGTATTTGGTCATCATGGATACGGCCCCTTCCTCATCTGTTGAGAAATGGTTGTGAAAGCACTTGTAGGTGACTCTGGCGTTGGATGATCGCTTGATGTTGTACCAAGTGCCAAGGAACTTGATCAAGAATGTAATAAGTGTAAAGACACAATAATTACTTACTTTATTAGTAAAATAACATTAGATAATTCCCGGGACAATTCAACATTTTATTCTGTTGACTCAAATGAAACATTATTCAGGTATACATTTTCAAATCAAATATTAAATTTGTTCAAAAGAGAAATGTTTAAAAATCGGATAGCAGTAAATTACTTTCAAATTTGTTATTTTGACAAAAATACATTACCGGTATTATTAATATCTCCAGTTATCCAATATGAACAAAATCATTATAGTAATATTTGAACAATTCCACACTTTCAAAAATAAAGATATGATCATAAAGTAACACAGCCAATCTAACTATTATAGCTGTAAGCCCACGTGCAGACAGACAGACAGACAGACAGACAGAATGGTTAGATCCACTTTATTTTAGTTCGGAGGGAAGTCAATATCCAACATGAATTTTTTGTAATCGATTATAATAACATCTCTATATGAGAACATATAAAAGGTGTTTTAGATGTTTACACAACTCGCCTTTTTTACGTTGTCTCGATCCCTCGGAGAGGGAGGTATTGTGATCGTCAAAAAAATTGAGCTCGAAAATTTGATAAATGACCTGAAAACGAAAAAGTTGTTTTCCCGATATCTGTGTGTCTATCTGTCTGTGTTTCTGTCTGTCTGTCTGTATCTCGGACTAGAGCAGAAACCATTTTACCAATCGGTCTGAAACTTAATATCTAGGGTCCTAAGGTCTCCCGAGGGTGTTTTGGATTCATGCAAGACAACCCTAAACTATTTAAGGGTGATTTACAAAAAAAAAAAAAAAAGTAAAATCGATTTTCTCGAAATCTGTTTTAGAGATTTTGATTACATATTTTGTCTAACATTTAAAAAAAAAATGGCTACTCTCGTTTTACCATGAAAGTTACTCTAAGGGGCTCGCACATTAGCAGAAATATCATATTTCAATAATATCGCCCCAACAATTTTAGATAAGAAATAACTATCATTGTAACAGTGTATATTATTTTATTTATAGCTGTTTGCTGGGATATTGATGTATGGCTTGGCTTCACATATCCTGTGAGTTTTAGTAGTTGTCTCTCTCTATTCTAGATAAGAGAGAGAGAGAGAGAGATAAGGTTTGTTTGGGAGAGTTAATTGTTCCTCCTCACGAGGATAAGTTGACCCCGTTCTGCTTACAGAACATCTGGAAGGGTCGGTGATTGAACCCAGGACCTCTGAGTCAAATATAATATTTACCGTGAGTATTACTACCCGTGAGTCCGCCACGGTTTGGCTTTTAAATGCGTTCTTTTCTCCCGTCTTGATGTTCGTTCGTGTTATATGAATATGGTGTAATAGCAATGAGGAAGGTATGGTTTTAGAAGTAATGTACCAGCGTTTACGCAGAGTGATGGTGGGAAAACCTCGAGCACGAACTCCTCTGAGCGGGCCTATCAAACCCCAACACCAGAGTGCAGATATTTGTTGGAGTCAAACCTGGAGATTAATATTTTAATATAATAACGTGTTTATTGGAGTAACCAGCCTCCCCGACAGTCACCAAAGGACATAGCTCTATCCAATCAACGTCGAAAGGAAACAGGATGAGTGGTTCGGATGGCTAAGAAGAGGACAACAAGGAGACAGTGAATGGAAAACAAGATTTCGCCAGAGGTTTAGTACAGGAAGCCTGCCGGCTATTCCACAGCCATGATTCTATTATAGTTCCGCGGATCATTTAATTATACGCCGAAAATATTTGGAGGAATTTGTAGGTCTCAGTTTTATATTCATAGAACATTTATTAGATCTACTTTCACGTATTCATGCGTCAGGCTATACATTTTTGTATAATATATTATCAGTACCTATAGAATAACATTAATAATAGGCCTATGGTAAAATGTTATCAGTTCTTGACGTAGAGAATAATTATTTATGTTCTATAAATACCTTCTTAGGAAATTTGTTTCGATTTCTCTATTGTATGGGAACTTCTTTCGCACTTATTATTAATACAATATGACTCAGTTCCCCCTGAGTATATTATTAATACAATATGACTCAGTTCCCCCTGAGTATATTATTAAATACAATATGACTCAGTTCCCCCTGAGTATATAAGATATTTCCATATTTATTTTACATTACAAAATTCCAAGTGTAGTTATTAAATATAAATTTGTATTAGAGTAAATTGATCCAACATTTTCTTTAAAAAAATACATTTGTAATAATAATAATAATAATAATAATAATAATAATGATGAAGTAATAATATATTAATGTATAGTCCCATACATTAAAAGTTTGGCTCAAGTCCAGATAGTTATATTTTGTTTAGTTTCTCGTACATACCCTGGTCGTGTTGAAGTTGCTCATAGCAGCTCTGGCGGGACAGGTGGAAACTACACGATACGTGATCAAGAAGACACCTAAAAGCAACAGCAGATTCATGTCTACGCCTTATGAGACTATTTTAACAAAACCATCTCGATATCGAGTGAGTATCGTGCAATATCCGTCGAATGATGATGATAACACAATTTGGATGTGGTCCAAGACTAGTGTAAGCTCGTAGTAAGTTGGAAGGAAAAGTTACACAACACGGAGCTACAGTTGCCCCATGGCTTCTTTGGTGCTGACTGACAGCTCACAGCTGACTTCTGACACTCAACATTTAGCTATGTACCTAAATTTTGACCGTCAGAAGTGACAGGTGATAAACGCATGTTTTTGCAGATCATATGGTTCAGCGTAGGGATACATAATTTGGTCTGGTAACTTTTCAAAGCTGTCAGTACAGCACCAAAGAAGCCACGGGGCTACTGTAATAGTCAGTCTCATACTACGGATATTTACAAACTCACAACTCCAACCGGACATCACATCGCAGTGTTTATTCATGTATCCGACTTTAGAACCGTTGATTAACTTATCTATATTTTAAAATAATTGATATTTAAAACGCAATTATATCTTAGCGGATAACTTTTACATAGGAATCTGAGTGTCGTACAGATTGGGGATAGTTCGTACGTTCAAGCGGAAGGTATCGGCTCTGTAGAAGTGTTAATACTTGTAAATGGACAGTGGGAGATAGGACCGCCAAAACGATTTGATGTTTGTCGAGTATCCGTTGAAACAACAAGTCTAGCAATTCATGAGAAGATTCAAGTATACCAGGAAGCAGTTACTGACACATGTTCTAAGGAATGAATCACTTGGACCTTGACAAATCTACCTCCGAATAGACAAGCCATAGTCTGCACGTGGGTATATAAGATAAAAAGGAGACCAGATGGGAGTATTGAGCGCTTCAAAGAACGTTTATGGGCAAAAGGATATCCACGAAAGGCAGGTATTGACTATACGGAAACATGTTCACCGGTAATCAGGTATTTTTCAATCAGAATACTTCTTGCTCTTGCAATTATTTATGACATGGAAATGACACAGTTTGACATAAAAACTGCGTTTCTATTTGACGAACTGCCAGAAGAATTGTTAATGAAACAGCCAAGAGGTTTCTAGAAGAGTGATCCAAACATAGTCTGCAAGTTGAGGAAGAGTTTGTATGGAATAAAGCGATATTCACATTGTTGGAGTAAGAAATTCCTGAATTTTTAAAAGCATTTGAATTCAAGCCTTTGGAATCAGATAAATGTATCTTCAGAGCAACGATTGATAACCTTGAAATTTGGCTTGCATTATCTGTGGACGATGGAATGCTAGTAAGTACTTGCGTGGGAATTTTGGTAGTTGTGATAATAGATCTTAAGGCACAGTTTGAGATGAAAGAAGAAGACTGCAATTATTTTGTTGTAATTGAGATCAAAAGGGAGAGGAAAAATAATAAAATATTGAGAGAATACTGAACAAGTTCTCCATGCAAGATTGCAAATCCCAAGCAGTACCAGCTGATTCAAATCTGGTTTTGCATAGTAATGATGGTAAATCTAATAAGGTTCTCGATGTACCTTATCGAGAAGCAGTTGCAATATTGATGTTTCTTGGTACAGTGACACGTATAGATATTGAATTCGCAATTAATCAAGCAAGTCGATTTTTGAACGAGCCACAAGACGTCCATTGGGCAGCAGTTAAGAATACAATGTGGTATCTAGGTGGGACTAGGAGCTATGGTATTTGCTAACAAGGAAATCAACCTGAGTTAACTGTATATTCAGAGGCTGACTATGCTGGGGATGAAACTACAACACAATCTACGACGGGATGTATCAGTCTTTTAGCAGGAGCACCAGTCACCTGGTCATCTCATCGACAAGGTTGTGTCAACTACAGAAGCTGAATATATAGCAGCATCTTCAGCCGCTCAAGAAAGGGTGTGTCCAAGAATGACGCTAGGGGAACTCTATCTGATATCTAGTGAACCTACAACTCTCTTCGTGGACAACCAAACTGCAATTAGGTTGGCTAAGAACTGTGAGCATCACAAAATGACCAAACACATAGATGTCAAGTGCCATTACATCCGCGAGTGTGTAGAAAACAATGTTATAGTTGTCCGATATGTGCGTTATGAGAACCAATTAGCAGACTTTCTAACTAAGGCTTTGCCACAAAAGAAATGTTGTATGAATCTGTGTCGATTTGGGATATCAATGAACAAAGAACGGGAGTGTTGAGTTCATGACTCGAGTAGTCCAGTTACTTTGTTCATCTTAAGACCTAGCTTATACTCGGCTTCAATGAGGTTACAACGCAGCCTACTTTACTCTGTACCATTTAATAATGTTATACTCTGCGTAGTTGGATATTAACACATTTAAGTTAGTGCTTACGGTTTATTACTCTAAACCTTAACAGTTTTCAATAACGGGGAATTTTTGAAAATCACTTATAGTCGGAACGTCTACATGAGAAGATGTTAATGCAAAATGCAAGAATTGCGTTGCTCGTGCAAGAATGATATAAGTGCTTTCTGTCATTATGTCAAACAGATCAACAGTTTCTGTCATTTATGTAATGTAAGTATACAGTTCATGCTCAAGAGCTTTGCGGAACAATTTCAGCGCCCCGTCTCACTACCCCATCCTGGTGTACACCACTGCACCTATTTAGGTATTGTGTTAGCGATGAAGAAGTATTAGTTAAAATAAAGTGTACCCACATTTGCTTAGATAAACAGTTATAGAATCGCTTACATGACCGGAATTAAAACCCTGATCTCTTGATTGGCATCCTGTGTCATGAGTCCTGTGTCCTACATTCTCTAAGGGTCCTGTGTCATGAGTCCTGTGTCCTACATTCTCTAAGGGTCCTGTGTCCTACATTCTCTAAGGGTCCTGTGTCATGAGTCCTGTGTCCTACATTCTCTAAGGGTCCCGTGTCATGAGTCCTGTGTCCTACATCCTCTAAGGGTCCCGTGTCCTACATTATCTAAGGGTCCCGTGTCCTACATTATCTAAGGGTCCTGTGTCCTACATTCTCTAAGGGTCCTGTGTCCTACATTATCTAAGGGCAGGGCTACAGCGCTGACCACGTGATGAGATCAGGGTGATTGGCCCCCAGCTCTAGAGGGAGAGTGAGATGAATACAGGTAGTGCTCCACCTGAGGATATAGTCCTGGCGGTTCGTGTGAGCCCCTCGCGACTGGTGTTTGTTCCTGTCGGGAGGACCAGATGTTCTGGTGATTTACACCCGTTATAAGCCCTTACTTTGGCGAGAGAGCTCAGCTGGATTAACTATCCCAGGGAAGAGATACAGGCTGACCCCGTCACCCATATCGTGGTCCTGTGGTTAGGCCACTCTCCTCGCGCCTACTAATCTGCCGCCACGTTAAAAGATCAACAAGTTTAGTTACGTGATGTTAGTGAACTGCCTGTCAGCATCACCAGCTCATAGTTATATGGAGGTGTTAATTCACGAGCTCGCGTGCTTAGAAAGGTAAACACTGAGCCATCGTTACCGGCGGTAATCTACTGGCGGGCTGTAGCATCGGTTTCGGCCAATTTTATTAATTTAATAGAAATATTATTTGATATTATTAATATGTTGGTAAGCATTTAAAACCATATATATATATATATGATGCATTTAATTAAATTAAACTGTAGAGGTGAGTCCGCAGACTAAATGTAATACTCATAAAGTGTGGTTTGCTGGTAACGAGGTTTGGCTTCGGATCCCATTCAGGTGTGTTGAAGTTGGTTTTACACTCTCCCTCCACGCAAATGTAGCTATGTTCCGGATGCCCGGGTGGGTAGTAAGACGTGGAGGGGGAAAGTGATGACTAAATTAGTTTGACCCAGCTGCCATCCTCTTTTGTAAAAGTGATGAGAAGTTTCATAACGATATATTATAATTATAATAGTAATAATAACCCGTGATAAGAATCACTCTTCCCTTGCCAGAGTATCATAATATTAAAAAAGGTAATTAAATATCATATTTTTAAAAAGGGAATTAAATTTTATATTTTTAAAATTTGATACTCAAATAATGTGAGTGCTAACCTCTCTTTCGATCTTTATCAAAAACAGCTAAAGGGAAAATCTACACAATGTTGCACTTCTAAACCCAATGGGCCGAGGTGATGACTTCAAAGCCCTTAATAAATAATAATAATAATAATAAAAATCAAAATTTATTTTAACAAATTCCCCATTGATGAAATAACATTCTCAGCACGAGAGTGAAGGTTTAGACCATTCGACCGCTGAACCGGGTTCCAGCCGTTATCAGGTCTGATTATCTGCAGCTACGTAAAAGCCAATCAAACAGCCAATATTATGTATCGCCTACTCGCCTTGGGAACAAATTGCTTTGCCCACGTCCCCGCTGGCCCACTACTCTCGACTCGTGGCCCTTCAGACGGACATTGATCAGTTGATTGGTATAACCACAGTTTAACTTTATTGCTTCTCTGTAATTCCCATCCGGCCCTCACAACCCCGTCATGTGTGGTTTCTACCTGTCCTCGTGAGTCGTCGCCTCCGCGATATAGCAAGAGTGGTGAGTTGGTACAAACAATCATTGAACGAGCTTTTGGGAGGGATCGGACATAGGAGAAATATATCAGTCTGGCAAATCAGTTTATTTAATGTAAGCAAGTGAAACAGAATTAATGAAACAAATAGCCGAAACTATTGTTTATGCATTTTAGTGGGGATAGTCCCTCATAGATATCATATTCTGAAAATTGAAAAATGACACCTGGACACGGGAATCGAACCCGGGACCTTCGGCTTAGTACGCCAACGCTCTTACCACTGAGCTATCCAGGATTCGTCCCGTGCCCAGGGTCATTCTTCACTCATAGTTTAAGGCAGAGTCTAAGATGGACGTGCGGAAGTCGTCAGCTTATAAACATGCGATTATCTAAGATCACAGCCATCAGACAACGCAGCCATCCACGATCCTGGATAGCTCAGTGGTTAGAGCATTGGCGTACTAAGCTGAAGGTCCCGGGTTCGATTCCCGTGTCCAGGTGTCATTTTTCAATTTTCAGAATATGAAATAGAATTGCATACATTTGAAATAGATTGAGATCAAAGAGTCCATAGTTATTTAAGACAAGTGTATTCAGTTATCATAGTGGAATACTTCCCGACAGGCCGGGATAGCAATAACCGTCTTGATGGCAGGGAACTAACAGAAGGAAGATTGAACATATAGGTTAGTTGAGAAACTCTAGAAATAAGGATCAACGCTCATTCTCATGGAAGGAGCGTCACCCTCAACACAGCGGCAGTCAGAAATAGGCAACATATAATGATATAAGGTTGAGCCCCAATACATAAAGACTATCCAGTCTGGATAATACCAGACTAAGATCTGTAAAGGTTTATTCATGAATAATAGGGAATTAAAACAAGGGGCATTGAGTCATACTTTTATAGAGTTACTGTGAAGGAAGATATATAAGCTAACTCCACAGAGAGTTACGAAAATATAACTCCTAGAAGAGGAACTAGCATATTACAAACAGGAAATGGCGAGATATCAGCAGTGTTGCTGTTAAATTACTATGGACGGCCAATTCCTAATAACTACTGCCTGGACATTCAATAGTGTATTTATATGTCCACCCTAATTTGGGCACACAATAAATAGTACGAACAATATTTGTATTACTCAATACAAATGGCGCCTGAAGGGGTCGAAGACCAAACACCATCACCGCGGGCCTCTACTACGACCTAGTAGTGCGCCCACAAGCTGCACACCATAAATAGAGGCACTAAAAGTAATAATAGTGACTGCTGTCTGTCACTGACCTAATTATTTCATTGAACAAAGCGATAGATAGCCTGATTGCCCTCATGGAGTGGTCCTAAACAAGGCCACACAGTTTAGGGAGTAAGGACTATTTCCTAGTTGATAAAACAGTGTCTTAAGGACTGTACTGACATACTGAATCATGTCGTATGGAGCAAGATACATAAAGCAGGAAGCTCATTACTCTAAACTATGCCTTATGGACATAGGAAAACCAGTCAGATATACTGACACATAAACTAAGTCATATAGACATAGCTCACACATCTTGGTCACCAGTGACTTGTTTCTTCGATGTAGATTAACGTTCGAATTGATAAAATAGAATACAAAATATGAAGCGAGGAGTGCCGTTTATATACAAACAGAACTGACGAACTCGAGGAGGGTTCGCATCTGGACACCCAAGGGGGGGAAAGGGGTTAAGTTGCGAAATTTCGCTGAATGACCACTAACGTTCGTAGATGCGAGCTCTCCATTTCCAGGCTTGCATTCGGTAGGTAATTCCGTAAGGTAAGACTTCATTAAACTATCCAGGATTCCCCCCCCCCCCCCCCC
>CABFOV010009922.1:6524-17776 GCA_902141375.1 Timema poppense
GGCGAGTTAGAAGGATGTGACATAGTTTTTTAGTCAGGAATTTTAGGAAATGACCAAGGAAAATCAGGGAAAAGGTCGGGGATTTCATTGGTCAAGTTTAGTAGAAACCATGTATATATAAGTTGCCATATGCCACATGTTTATCTGCCTTGATAGGATGACTCACTTTTTATATACCTTAACATAAAAATATTTAAATAAAGTTGTATGGAATTACTTTCACATTTCAAACAAAAGTACATGTTTGCTGCAAACACCTTTTTTTAAATAAATCCCTGATATTTTTTTGCAAGTAGCTATGGGGAATGTATGGTGTACAGAGATGGATCAGAGCTAACTAATATCTTGTAACCACTCCTAGCAGTTTGTTGGTGTTCTCCAAGAAAATCAAACATCCCTCATTACATGAAGAAAAAAATATATTCACTTACCATAGTGGAAAATAATAAACTATTGCCTATCAAAGTATGTACTATGTCCAGCCTCAAGGAGACTCACACCTCCAAGCTACAGACACATCATATGGGGTCAATATTAAAATAAATCTTAATCAGGGACAGTGAGATGGATAAAGGAGACAAGAAGGAATAATGGGAAGATAAATATTATGTCTGTCGGTTATTGAGTTATTGTATGGAATGACAGCCAACATGTCCCTGGTAGTGTCACTAAAATAAACGTGGATGACCTGACATATACTACAAATGAACAAATCCAAAGTATAAAATTCCATATAAATCATAAAACATTTAAAAATTAATCAATACACTCAATAAATGGGGTGCAATGGCTATATGTGGTATGTATAATATTTTGAAGAAAGTACAGGAAAGATGGATATAAATATATAAAAGGCCATACTGGTACACAATATGGCTTTTACAATGAAAAAAAGAACACAGTACATTGCTGCCATTGGACAAAGGGGTAATTGCTGCCTTTTGAAGAAAACTGAGCGTTACCGCCCAATCTCCCGACCTATATTTAGTTTGTAATATAGCTTACTTTAGTTACTGCATCACCCACTACATTGGGCGAATGGTGAGTCCCTATTGTGTTAGACTGGCCCGCTTATGATGGGGAGTTTGGGATTTGAATCGTGGTCATGTCTACTCAGAGTGTTTTTCCCTAAATGGTTCCCCACTCTCCTTCCACACAAAGGCTAGTAGATTATCTCCAAAATACTTTCTTCCTCATCCTTAACCTATTACAGTGATTATAATATATGCGTGCATATAACCTGAAAAGGAAATAAGACACAGTTTATGATCATCATCATAAGTTACTGTGTACCATATTTAGCTCATTTCAATAGCATTTTATTACATAGATTATTTGCCTTTCTCAATGAAATATAACTTTATTTTTACGATTTTATGTTTGACATTTGAGTTCAATATTTATAGAAAACTAATATAAAAACTTACCTATGAGTAACCCAGGTTTAAATGTAAGAAACTCAAAACTATGATTTTGCTAAAAACAAATTCTAGGCTGTGTCTCTACAGACTCGCTATAATTTAACACTAACACATAAATTGTTCTATAATTTGATCTGACATCAAAATGTCAATATGTTTTGATATTTGTTCAACATTTATATAGATGAATGTTTCTTGTTTCTTTGTGATGTTACCTCAAATCTCCATATTGATATGATAAAATTTATTCTAAACTTACTAAATTTTTTATCAACAATATTTTAGCAATTTTCATCTACCTGACACCGTGGCACTGCCCATAAATCATGTTTGGACTGTTGTGCCCAAATATGGGGTTATAAAAGAGACATTGGAGAGAATTAAAGGAAGAATGAATGTAAGCGAGGGGGGGAGAGGGGGGTGAAGGAGAGAAGAGAGAAGAAGCAAGAAAGTATGCTGTTATTGTAGATTTAGCCCTTTTCCATGGAACCAATGAGATGATCAGGATTCTTTCTCTTTTAAGTATGCTTTTGTTTTGCTCCACTCTAAAAGTTTAAACCGATTGATGGATCTTAACCAAACTTTAAATTAGAATACCTTTAGGTTTAAATTTTTAGCCCATTTTGGGGCCATGGATGTTCAAAGTTTAAGCAGAGAGACAATTTTGGTCACTGTGGCCCAATAAAAATAACCAATTGTGAAGTCAACATAGATTATAGCATGCCTTGATTGATTGATTAAAGCACTGGGTTGACTCCTAAATAAACTATTTTTAGATAATTGTTTTAAAAATATTTTGTTTTAGTAAGGAGAGATAGTACTTCTTTAGTAAGAAAGATTAAATTGGAAATAAATATTAATCACATTTTTTTCTTACCATAGAGTCTTACTTCCTTTTCAGGAAATTTGCATAATATCAAATAATATAAACTTCATTGAGATCACACAATAGTGTAACAACTCATTTGTTAAAATTACTGCTATACTTTTTAATTCAGTTAAATCTCTTCATGAATTTAATGTACACATATCACATTCATTTTTAAGAAATCAGAAAAAAACCTCATTGTTATTAGTTATTTTTAAGTAATTTTTCATAAGTTTTAAAATATTTTATGTATTTATATGCTAACCATTATTTATATAATTTTTACTTCTACACAATTCGATTTACAAACCATTTGGTTTGCATTTATTCATACGTTTTAACTTAAAATCATTTCATTCTTTTCCTTAATTTTAATCTTTCAAACATATTTTATATACACTAGACTCTCGATTTTTCAGGGTATTTGAGGGGAGAGGAAGTACGGATAATACAAAAGATCCCCTTTTCTCTCATACATACATTATATACTTAATGAATTAAAGAAATAAATCCTTTATTCATTTGTTTTATCTCTGAGGCCTGAACTAATTGGTGTTACTTCTCAGTGCATACATTCATTGTGTTTGTAATGTGTAATCCTGCTCCAAATTTGCCAGGTCAGCACACATTCCTCAGCCTTCATTGCCTTGGCTACTGACTTGCTTTATCACCCGAGATAAGCTCTGCCTCTCCTTCTTCCTTTACCTCCCCATCTATCGCTAGAGTCTGCAACATCTGTATATCCTTGGGCTTGGTACTATTTCCTTGTCTCTGTCTGACTCTCTTTCTAAGAGATTGCGAAACCTGCTCACTGGTTGGCAATAACAGAATGCATTAAGATGGAGGTGTATTGTTTGTGACATATTTAACTATAGCCACGAATAAGCCAAAAACCGGATGATCCGCTCCAAGTAAATTGAAAGTCTAATGTAGTTTTATTCTTCAACTTTAAATTATCATCCAAACACATCAATAATTGTTTTTAACTCTACTTACAAAGTATATAAAAATCAATTTACTACATATATTATGTGAGTAGTTATGTCAGTTACTTGTAACTTATTTTTTCAATATATTGAATCAACTTACAGTATATAATACCTTATCATTTATATTCATGATTCTAAATCTTAATGCAGAGTAAGTAATTGCAATACATTAGGTTAATGCAGAACAAGTAATTGCAATACATTAGACTCCTAAAAATATATTTTACTTTAATCTTTCTTATACTAATAAAATTGATAAAATTGCATGGTACTACAATTTGGCCGAATAAATACTTTTTTCCTGATTTAAAAATAATACTTGTCAAAACTCTATTTTAACCCCTTGTGCCCTAACGGGTCCCGCACATGTGTAGGACATGTTGCTTGCTATTGCAGTAAACCATTGTTATAGTTGAACATTTCAAGTATAGATGGCCGTAGCACCATTCATATGCTGAGTTGGTTTAGTTATCTAAGAGATTAATTATTTGTCCGAAATTGGTGATAAAATTGTAAGTGAAAGTGATTCTAGTTATGCGAAAGATAATGTTGATTTAGAAAATTTACTCAATGTTTCAAATAATGATGATAGTGATAACTAGGAATTGGATTTTGCCTGTTTGCCTTTTCTTTTTCTCGATCATAAGACAGAGGTAGTTGAGATATATATGCATTTTATGTTATTACGAGTACAATATTATGTTAATTTTATAATCCCTATAATTGCCTATTCTCTTGGTTTCTGCCTATTTTATGAACAAGTGCTCTAACAAGCCCATTTCAGCATTGACTTCTCTCTCTTTCATATTGTATGGACTTTCTGGTGAAAGGAGAGTCCACTTTCTTAGAAATAGTAAGTTGTGGCTTGTTTGGAGTAGGCTTGAAAATTGACATTTATTAAATAGCATCCAATGAGCGTAAATTGGGTGAAGGACATTGGCAGTATTGGCAGACATCTTGGGAGGTAACAACATGTCATTGCAGGAGAAAAGTTAAACTTCTTCAGAAACAGCAAATTTGAAATTGGTTCTCTTGACATCGTGTGAAGTAGAACTCCGCTTTTAGAATTATAAAGAACATTTTATCTGAAAATATAACCAATTTTAATACTTTACATCGATAACATTATTTAGTGATAAAGAGGATGTTTCCTGCTTCAGCAGTGGTCCCATGGGCTAAAAGTGTAACTCTTGCAGTAGACTCAACAGTCATGGAGCTAAAAATATCAGCCATATAAGTTGGCTGTAGGTAATAAAATAATATGTAGTAAAATCAATTTTACATTGACTATTTTGGGATTTTTTTTTCCCTTGAGAGCTTGTCTAGTGACTAGATGCTGTATTTTTAATGCCAATTTGTATGCCTATTTTAAACATCTTTGTTGCCTAAGAATCCATTCCCAAGTGATGACATTGCCATTCCAAGTACATTAACATGTGGTGCTGCAATTTTAAACACACTAGTGCTTAATAATAATAATGGGTAAGACTGCTGGAAATGACTTAGTGAACAGTATGCTCCCAAAGTGTTTACATTTACTGAAGTTTCAAAGATTTCTTAAATAACTTTACTCATTCTTGGAAAAAAATCTTCTGCTTAGGATATGCACACTAAATTCCTATGTGAGAACTTAAAGTATAAACAGATTATAGAGACAAACAGGCAGCACAAGAGTTTTTCTATTTCAGTGTTCCACAATTAAAATATGTGTGGCAATGTCATTCAACCTACTGAAATTTTACATTTTTGAAGATATTAGACTTCAATGAATATCTATAACTATATATGCTGTTTTAACAATCCATATTTAATAAACAATTAATTAACAATAAATATCAGGAAATCCAACCGGATTCTTGATGGTTCTGATTCTAGTTTGAATACACTTATTTTTAGTTCTTGATAACTAAAAGTTTAATGCAATATTTTATCAAGCGCTTATTAATTGTAAGTTATTATTTATTTGTGCAATCCTATGATTGCTTTAAATTGTAATCTGCCTATGTAAATTTCCAAAGGTGACACCCCCTCTTCCCTATACCATATTCAGGTTGGTTCCTCAGCAATGATCAAGTTTTATTCTATTTTTAATGCAGAAAATAAACTAAGGAAAATCTTTGCCATGTTAAAATTGTTTCATGACATCCAATAATGTAATGATATGTTATATTAAACACTAGTCATAATTCATCAGTAATTACTCATTCCATCCCCTGACGAAATTCTGTCTGAACTTAATAACCATAAAGTCGTATTCGTTGTTTACATGAGAAATGGGTTTTGTCACATTGTTATGGATGAGCCAAACGCCGAACTTTGCACTGTCAGAATTTGTCCCAAGGGCTCCACTTTTTTGTAACCGACATACTTGTTTCTAAATATACTTTACATTTTGATCCAAAAATCCATTTGCTTGGCTCATTTTAATAAATTTTAAATTTTATCTGTTTCAAATCTTTTAGAATGACAAAACATTCTTTTAAATGCAGAAACTATTCCTCATGAATCATTTATTTATGTCCAAGCAGAAAAGCTAGTAGGGGAATTTGCTGTGTATGCCTAATGAAAAGAGCAGCCACATTGGCAATGGGGCATACCAATTAATCACTGTGCATCATTCAAGATAGGACATTCTGGCATAGTGTGGCTTACTAGAGCTTCTGTTGAGTGCTGGTTTACAAGTGAATAACACCTGCTATTTGTGAGTTTGTCTTGTGTGTTTGAATCTCGTCATATGCCATTTTCAGTTCCCATATTGTGTAGAGGACCAAAGGACCACTCCAGGGACTGCTATTTTTGTATCATAAAAATCAATTAAATACCAAGAAAGTTTAAGAATATAGTTCACTATGCTAATTTTTCTTCGGCCATCAGGCTTATTCCTCACATAACACAGCTATCAATTCCCATACCATCAGAAGCATGAAGTTTTGACTCAAATTAACTTGTTGGCGACAACTTTGCCTAGGAGGGGATGAAGGGAAGATTGCATAACCTTACAAAATTCACCAGGCAGAACTTAATGATCTCGTTCATGATCTGAATTGGTCTTAAATGCAGGCAGAATTGTCTTTTTCCACACTAAATGGCTGGACTCTCCTTGAAAAAGAAACTAAAATATGTCATTTCTATGAAAGGCAGCAAGAATTAGAACACCTGCTCCCCATGCCAGATGACTTGGTGTATACTGTATTGCAATCATGTGAACTATTTATTAGATACATTAGGACAGCAACACAATCCTGAGGAATGGAGACTTTTTAAATATCCTTCACAAACAAGTTTGAAAGCCATCCTTCTTATTAATGGAAATGAGAATCTGTCACTCTCTCTTGCTTATGATGCACTCATGAAGGCTTTGTATAACAATATGAAATTGCTACTTACAATGATACAGTATGAGAAGTATTCTTTGCATATTTGTGGAGATCTACAGGTGAGATAGCTTTTATATTAGGACTTAGCTTGGATACACAAAGTTGTGTTGGCTTGTATATGAGTGGGACAGTAGGAACAGGAATAACCCTTTAATCAAAAAACAGTGGCCAAAGAGAACAAACCTAAGACCTGAAGAGAAAAATGTTGTTTGTCAGCCTCTTACGAACCCTGATAAAGTATACCTTCCACCATTGCATGTCAAACTTTGTTTGATGAGGACTATCGTCAGATCAATGGATCATAATGGTCAAGGTTTTCTTTTCCTAAATCATAAGTTTCCTAGAATACGCAATGCAGAAATCAAAAGGGGGTATTTGTTGGAGCACAAATAAGGAAGCTCATGAAGGATCGAGATTTAGTGATGCTTGAATGAGTGAGGCAGCTGCATGGGGATCATTTCAAAAGTCGTGAAAAACTTTTTGAGAAACAAGCCGGTTGAGAACTACAAATATGTTAAATTGCATTTTACTAAAAAAAAAAAAAAAAACCCCTACCCTCCACAGAAATTTGGCAAAAATATTTGAAATCGGTGCAAAAATACTATATGAAGCACTCGTTTAGATTAATTTAAGATAAGAAGAGTAACATTTTGTCGACCAGTGAAATTTTCACAATACTAAAAGTGGGGGCCATATATTTTGATGATGCCATCATTTCATGTAATACCACCAGTAACATAGCAAAAACCTGCAAGTCTTCTTTGACTGGGCACAACAGAATGGGATCCGATTTAATCCAGAGAAATCAAAATTTTTGCAGAAAAAGGTAGAATTTGTGGGACTAACGGTCTCAGGAAAAGGTCTAGAAATCACTGATCAGAATAAACAGTCAATAGGAAACCTTCAATACATTCAAGAAAGGAGTTAACACCATTTTCTCAGACCTGTCAAATTTCTGAATATTCAACATGCCTTGGAATTAACAGCTTCTCTAAGAGCATTGACCAAAAACAATGTTCCCTGGTGATGAGAAATGAAGCATGAAAATGAATTTATCTTGATCAAAAAATTGACTACAACAGCACCATAACCGGCATTCCTTGATCACCGGTTGCCATTTACACTAAAATAAGTGTTAAGTTATGGGTTGGCAGCATGTATGATATAAAATGGCCATCATGTGACGTATGCTTCTAGAGCCATGACAAGGTGGGAACAAAATTATTCACAAATAAAAAAGAAACACTTTTCATATTGTATGACTATGAAAAATTTCACTGCTACATATACTGCGTCCACTCAAAGTGGAATCTGATCACACGTCTCAGTAGTTGATTTTTCAAAGAGAAAAGCAAGCTTTCTTCAAGACTTAGATGGCTTTGACTTTGGTTACGGGCATATTACCTTGATGTAGGTTACACTCCAGGCAAGCAATTGTGTTGGTCTCATTTCCTGTCTCACAGACTATGTGATACTTATAAGCACTTGGCCATTGTCATTGAACATGCCAATGAAGCTAAGTTTATTCATTCGGTTATCACTGTTATGCCCGCCCTGGTGGCATAGTTAGCTAACGCGCTAGTTTTGTATTAAGCTATACTGCCGAGGACGGGGAAATTGAGGATCTAATCTCGCTCGGGTGAACTAGGGGATGTTTTTCCTAAATGGTTTCCACTCTTCCTCCTCTATATTAAACCTTCCCAATTCCTAACCCATTATTGTAATTAGTACTTAAGCGTATAACCCGAACGGGTAGTAAGACGCTGTGATACGTAATATTATCATTACTACTACTATCTATGTTACCTCGATCTCCACAAAAGGGCTACAGTGCCTTCAAGATGAGTCCAAAAAGGACCTCGTGTTGGGCCTAGTTCAGAAGTATATCACCAGAAAGTGGCCTAGAAGAGTTTCATATAACTGAAGCCAGATTTGCCAATATCTTACTTTATATATGAATATAAAAGAATTCTGTTGGTACAAGATAAAATTAGGATACTACGTAATTTACAATATAAAGTGCTGCAAGAAATTCATAACAATGGCCACCTGGTCATCAGAAATTTCAAAACCAAAACAAGACAGCTTTTATATTTACCTAATTGACTGCAGATATATAGTAACTCTTAAAATCCTGTAAAATATGTGCTTAATATGCTAAGGCTAATCAGAAAAAAACATTGATGCAATTTCCTATGTCCATTCGCCTATGACAATGGTATGCCTCAGATATTCTAAAATTTCAAGCAAAGGACTATATAGTGATTTACAACAACTAGTCTAAGGGGTTGGAGCTAGACTGGATTCCAGAAAAAATGGCTTTAACCATGATCAAAACCTTTACATTGAAATTTGTAAGGTATGGTATCCGATAGAGTTGTGTTTGTGCTAACATACCATATTCAAGTAAGCAATTCTAAAAATGTGCATGAGAGTATCAGTTTAAAGTTATAAACTCGTCCTCTATACCAAAGTTCAAACAGTCTTGCTGAAAAGGCTGTTTGCATAGCAAAAACGTTCTTAGGAAGAATAGTAATTTGGAAATGACACTGTTGGTGTATAGAAATAGTTTAATTGTGTCACTTGGTCTTCACCAGAACATTTGTTACACAGAAGGACATTTAGAGATAAGCTACCATTGTCATCCACCTTCCTCACATATAACCTCTCTCCCCCAATATAACAGAAAATACAAGATAGATTAGATAATGCATCACTGGACTCAAAGAAATATTATGACCAAGGTACTACAACATTGGCTGCATATATATAGGTAAAAGATTGGAATTTCAAACCAAATAAGCCTACGATATTTGGTCCCCAGTATCAGTAATATTGAGAGCTTAACAACTTCAGTAATGTTGGGCATAAAATCTACATCACTTCAAACAAGGCTTGAAAGAGCCAGGATACCTTAAGCATTGCTAAAAATGACCATGTACTTCCGAAAGAAGAGAATAAGTGGAGAGGTTTTAAGATTTATGAAGTAAAACTAGTGCTTATGCCAGACTCATGTGTCATCAACTTACACAATTTTTTGACCAGTGATTTATTAGGTTTGGTCTTTGAAAGGTTATGGTTACTGTGCGAAGTCCAACACTCGTTTACTTAATCAGTTGTGTATTAAAGTATTTATTGTAACTTGTAAACATCATTATGGTTCCAGAACTATTATATCAATAAAATGGTATAAAGATATCAGCTTCAAAAGACAATTGGGGAGGGCTAGTAGTTTTTGGCAACTAATGATTTGTATCAAGTAAACACTATCAAACTATAAACATATAGTTGGCAACTAAGAATTTGTATTAGATAAGCATTATCAAACCACAAACATTAAGTAAATAACTTAAAATATCAGAGCAGCACATTATTTTAATAAATTTGAGAAAAGATTGGTCCATTTCTAATTAGAAATTATCTTATTGCGCAGGTTACTATTAACTAGCTTTGGTGATCTGAGAGTTTTGCCAAATTTTAAGTTCACGGTACACTTAAGCCCAATATTTTTACAACACACTTTTGTTTTGGGTATGCACCACAGCAAAAGAAAATGAATTACGCGCCCAGTGCAATGGTTGTACGGTAAATCAGAATAAGGAAAGTATGAATTAACTTTTTCCTGAAGTAACTTTAAGTGTTTCAATGATTTTTATATTTTTTATTTGATGTATTTGACATGTACTTTCTGAACTGACTGAATTTATCAGCAAACTAGAATTTCTATGAGCGAGAGCAGAAGGGACCACCAATTTTGCCAGAAAAGGTATTATTAAATACCTTCCAAGGTTCTTTTACATGCCACAATCAACATGAGACCAACATCTTTATTTCCCCTCTGAAGGAAGTTGTGCTATGGATTTTTATCACCAAGATAAACCCTTTGACCCCGGTTGGGTTTGAACCCACAAGCATCGGCTACTGAGGCGAGTACTTTACCCCAAGGCTACCGAGGTTGATTGATCCAGTATTAAAGGTCAAAGTTCTTTTTCTGTTCCTGCCTCCTGAATATTAAAATAACATTTCATCAAACCATTATTAATTTAGGTAAACCATAATTATAATTTCATGGGAAAGCTTTTGATTTTGTCAGATGTATTAAAAATATTTGTACATACGAGTAAGTAGGAAATGCAGATGATCTCTCTTACCACCTTTATTCGTGCTCTAATTAAACAGCAATGCCTGGCACTTGTGGCTCTGGCACTTGTGGCTCTGGCCATATGGCACACTTAATTTGCCGTTGTGGTACGCCTGTCTTGTAAAATTAATATTTTCCAACCCGCCTCGGTGGCGTAGTTGGCTAACACGCTAGTTGTGTTGAGCTTGCCTGCCGAGGACGGGGAGATCGAGGTTCGAATCTCGGTCGGGTGAACTGGGGGTGGTGTTTCCTAAATAGTTCTCCACTCTCCGTCCACGCAAATGCGGGTTCCCTTCCTCTAATTCAACCTTCCTAATTCCTAATCCATTAGCGTAATTAGTACTTAAAGCGTATAACCCAAACGGGTAGTAATACGCGGTGCTAAATAATAATAATAAAAATATTTTCCAGTATATAAACGCAAGGCAAGACAGGTATGTGGTGGCTACAGACAGG
>CABFOV010009923.1:7177-17774 GCA_902141375.1 Timema poppense
ATACACCTCGTCTGTCGCAAGAGTGTATTTTGAATTCCAAGGGCCCATGCACCTTTATATGCTTCATTTTTTTTTGTCTGTAAGTATTTTTGGTGACCTGGTGGTCTAGGGGTAAGGTGTCAGACTTCTTTGCTGGCGGCCGGGGTTCGATCCTCGGTCCCGGCAAAGATTTATCTGATTACCAAACCCTTCCTTCACCTCTGACAAGACAACTTGTGAATGTGAGGAATGCCAGGCCTCCACCGTGGTTCGGATTCCACTTTAAACTGTAGGTCCTTCATTTCCTCTCACAATCACCCTACCATTACACATTATCGTAAGTGCGTATAACCCGAACGGGTAGTAAGATGCGGTAGTAATAATAATAATAATAATGTAAGTATTTATATTCAGATAGTCAGTTTTATCAATGAACAGGCAGATTTACATAGTCGGCATGTACCCTCTATTTATCCTCATATGTAGCAAGCTTACCTTGATTAGTTTCACTATGGTGAAGTTTATATCATATTGTAATCGAGCAAGGTAAGACTTCTACCTTTCAGGGTGAAGCCAAGTGGGCGCCATAGTGTCAATACTAGCTATGAACTAGTTAAAATAATAATAATAATATTTAGCACCACGTCTTACTACCCGTTCGGGTTATACGCTATGAACTAGTTAAAATTATTATTATTATTATTATTATTATTATTATCTAGCACTGCGTCTTACTAACCATTCGGATTATGCGCTTAAATACTAATTACGCTAGTGAATTAGTGATTGGGAAGGTTGCATTTTTAGATAAAGTGAACCTGCATTTGCGTGGAGAGGGAGAGTGGAAAACCGTTTAGGGGAAAAAACCTCCCAGTTCACCCGACCGATATTCTAACCTCAACCTCCCCGTCCTTAGCAGTCTAACTCAATATGAAACCAGCGCGATAGCTAACTACGCCACCGAGATGGCTAACTCCTTAAAAAATATCTTATTTTAGATGATAACCGAATGAAAGTGAATTTTTAAGGAAATGCATTATAATTCGTCTATGGATGGGATTAAGAGCGTGTATTACGTACTAATCAACTCCGTGAGACAGTCTAGAAATCGTAACACTGTTGCACGTTAAATCATTTCTGATTAAACATTAATGGAGATAAAGAGTTAATAGAATTTACTAACACCTAAAATTGTTGAAATATTAAACGATATTTGAATAAAAACTGCAATTAAAATGCAGTCTTTGACCATTTTAAAATGGCTTCACAGATAAGCACTGTGCACAAATCTTCATTCTGTCATAATAAGAACATACTGTAGCTATTAACAAGAAACTTTGCCACTTTGTCCCCCATCGTCACCGCGGAGAATGTCGAGTAATCATTCAAATACGAATGCACTGCACACATTTCTGTCATATCGTAGGTGTTTTCTTTTCCCTTTTACTCCCATAATACCTCGCGCGAGCCGGGAGCTGAGTTGAGCCTGCTATGATTAACGCTTTTTAACGTTATCCTTAAGAATTTCCTTTACCCCCTCCTATACTTACATTGCCCTCTCAACTCAACAAGCGAATAGCTCTTATAACTGATTGGTCCACCCTTAAAGTAATTTTACGATCGTCTTTAAATCCAGCACTTAAGTGCACATTAACGTACCGGTAAAGGCCAAATTGGGGCTCCTTTTTTCTTATCTCCTGCAACTTTATGATCTCAACTCATCAGACAGCTAAACAAATGATCACAGTACTTCTGGTGTTTCTTAACCTCATCGAAACCTTTTTTTTAACGTTCTGATCTTGCCCATCCGAAAACTAACTCTCTCATACAAACTTCAGGGCAGTTTCGAACCAAATTATGATCTCCCTTTAGAACTTTATTGTCCTCTCAAGAGTATAAGAGATGGGAGGAAGGGGAGAGGGGTAGGGGAGAGGGGTAGAGGAGAGAGATGCCACTAAGTAGTGTGTGAGGGTTTTTTGCTTTTATTTTTAACAATTCTTCTCTCCATCCCCCTTGATTCATCCTTAGCTTATTGATCACTTTCACGCAATCAGATCTTCTCATTGCCTTAGCTTTACTGACTTTTTATTGTTTTCTTTCATTAGTGTAATGGTTTTTTTTATTCGTGCTCATGACATTAATGGAATATCTTGTGTCAGCATGTTCGTAAATCCATATAATAATAATAATAGCAATAACAAATCTTATATGAAAATTAGTTCTATATATTTCTATCTATTAAAATTGAGTAGGGCCAACTAGAGCTGAAAATTTTCTGTAAAATTTTTAGATAGGAAAATGTTTTGCAGCGATGGCTTGGGGTGGAGGGGTTAAATTGTAGAAGTGACACTAAGAGCTTATTATACTTCGAAATATAGTGTGTAAAGAGATGATTGGGCTATAAGAAGGGGGGGAGGGGGGGATAAGAAGCACGGAGGATAGGAGGGAGGAGAGGGAGACAAATCTCGGGCCAACCTTAATGCTATTTTAGTTAACTTATTGATGATAAAAAATTGAAGTATGATTTATGGACATAACAGGTCTACAAAGGCTCACATTCATTTGTGTCTTTACTAGTTTTTCTAACACCGCGTCTTACTACCCGTTCGGGCTATACTTCTATGTACTAATTACGCTAATTTATCAGGAATGATGAAGGCTGAATTTCCGTATAGTGAGTGTGGACAACAATTTAAGAAAAAACTGCCCTCATTGCACCCGACCGGGATCTAACTCTGACCTCCCTGTCATCGGCAGTTTAGTGTATTGCGAGAGTAGCGCGTTAGACCATGCAGCCACTGAGAAAGGTGTTTCTTTATTAATACTACTACTATCCCTACCACTTATTATTGTTACTGTTATTATTATGATCCATTTAATTGGTTGAAATTATTTTACAAAAATAATAGCCGAAAATTTTCCGTTTTGGAAAATTTTCTGGGAAAAATATACGGAAAAATTTCTGTCTCACATCTCTACTTTGGCCTAAAGTGTACATTCAGTTTTGCGCCGATGATGCAAGGGTTGACCAGATACTTCCCGAACGGGGTGTCACCTTTTGAATAGAGAGCGGAATATTCTGTTCGTTCCCAGGTCTAGTTCGTTTGTTTTTGGGTTGGTTAACGCGTGCGTGTGTGTGTGACGTCATGAAAGCGACCTAATGAAGTTTTGTGTAGGTCTGACGAGTGTTTATCAAGGTCCGTAGAGAGGCGGTCCACTAAAGGGGAGTGAGGTGGACATTGTAACTGGTGCGAGGTGAATTATGGGGACATCTCCAAGCGCTCAAGATGAACTATACTCTACAACTGCTAGGAAATATTGCCTTTGTCTTGTGCGAAAAAAAGTTAGATAAACTGAGCTATTGAGACATACTTTTATTTAATTTATTTTTGAAGATAAAATAGATAAATATATTTACGTTATTAGTAAACATTTAAATTATATCTATCCTTGTTGTAAAAAAGGTAATGTTGGTTATCACTTGGGGATTGGATTATGATTTTACTGTTTATATTTTAATACATTATTACATACACACATACCTAATCACGCCGTTCCCTTAAGGGGTAGGCAAGAAACGGTTCATATAGCTAAAAAAAATAACATTTCTGTACTTAATCCATCCTCACTAACTTTCTCCACACTTCCCTGTCCTTGCATACTCCTTTCAACATCCATACATCGAGTCACACATAGTCTTTTTTTCTTAAAACTCTTAATGTGTCTATTTTTCACACATTCGTCTAATATATTTAATCACGTCTTACATGGCCTACCCAATTGTCTAGATCAGTGGTTCTTAACCCTTTATTACTCGCAGCCCCCTAAATATCCTAAAATATTTTCGAGACCCCCTAGGTTTTACTAATATATTAATCATTAATATTTATTCTAAAATGGTGGCTTTATTTACTGATTATGATAAAAACACTTTCCACTAATTTGTCTATTTTTGTTTAAGTTGTTTTACTAACTGCCATTTGCATTGGGGAGTCGATTCGGAGTCATTTTCAACGCTTCGTTTGAATATTTATCCGTGTGGAAAATCCTCTTTCACATAGATAAGTCTAAATAAAGGGCAGCGTATTTTGAATGGCGACGGCCAACAGATGGGGATTATTTGTACCATCTCTTGATTTATATTATCTGTGCTTCACCTCCATTATCCCGAAAAATCGAGAGTTTACTGTACTTACATGCTTACTATAATCAAATTCTTTCTTCCAAAACGTAAAATTTAAGATAATTGACTTCGATAATAAGCAAAAAACATTTTAAATGATTTTTTTCGAGGCCCTCCTACCCCCCCTCCAAAAAAAAACACCTTTCGATTTCCCCCGGTTAAGAATCACTGGTCTAGATTACCGTGTCAAAACTTTTAAAGTATACATTTATTGAAAATACTTGACAGATGTTAAATGTCTAACTAACAATGGAAGAAGATTAGATGAACAGGGATGCATAAGGAATTCAATAACCATCCATCTCTTGAACATGAACGGAGCGAGTTTCACTGTAGTTCTCCCATCTGATTTCCAAGCGAATGCGGTTATATTTGGCCAGAGCTATTCGCTTAATCTCTTTACCTAAAATTAAATCGTTAATACCACGTATGTCACTCATACAAAACAATAAAAAAAAAGTAAGAAACAAATAATACTTTCGAGTCAATCTAATATTGAACGGTAATCTCTCAATTTAAAGAAAAAAAAATCACAATAATATAGGTTAAGATTCATATACATCCAAAATTCAATTTAATAGACCAAAAAGGTGACCTGGCGGTCTAGGGCTAAGGTGTCAGACTTCTGTGCTGGCGTCCGGGGTTCAATCCTTGGTCCCGGCACAGATTTATCTGATTGCCAAACCCTTCCTTCCCCTCTGACAAGACGTGTATTAATCATAACTTGGGAATGTGGGGAATGCCAGGCCTCCACCGTGGTTCGGATCCCACGTTAAACTGTAGGTCCTCCATTTCATCTCACATTCACCCTACCACTATACATTAGCGTCAGTGTGTACAACCCGAACGGGTAGTAAGACGCGGTCCTAATAATAATAATAATAATAATAATAATAATAGTAATAGACCAAAAATGAACTCTATTTTCCATAAACTGTTTGTGCGCTTCAGTATCCGAATCGTCTAAGGCGTCTGTCTCTCTCTTGTAAGGCTCACTTGTACCGAAGATGGGGAGATTGGTATTTAAATCCCGGGCGGATACACCAAGGGTGTTTTTCCCTAAATGGTTTCCCTACGCAAATGCGGTTGGATTTCTTCTAAAAACGCTTACTTACCTATCCCTACCCCATTAGAGTAATTATCATATATGCGTGTATCCGCAACAGGTAGTAAGATGCGGTGATAAAAAACAAACTGTTTGAACCAAAATTGGCTAGGTATTAAAAAACTAACAAGAGAGGTACAGTTGTTTATTGCTAACAAAAATTTGTCAAATTAAAAACTGCTATTGAGGCGTTATTTAGACAAAACAATGCCACCTATCTCGTATTTTACGATATTTTCCTGGCTACACGTTCGTATATTCCGAGGAATAGCCCCCGCGTGGAAGCTTCGTTAATAATATATAGATTATATTTAGCACCGCGTCTTACTACCCGTTCAGGCTATACGCTTTAAGTACTATTTACTCTAATGGATTAGGAGTTGGGAAGGTTGAATCAGAGGAAGTGAACCTGCATTTGCGTGGAGGGAGAGTGGAAAACCTTTTAGGAAAAACCACCCCCAGTTCACCCGACCGAGATTCGAACCTCGATCTCCCCGTCCTCAGCAGTCGAGCTCAACACGAAAAGCGCGTTAGCCAACTACACCACCGAGGCGGGTCTTCGTTAATAAACCATCCTGAAAAAAACTCCACCTCACTACACCTGGCTGGGATTTGAACCCAATCCACTATTATGGTATTGCATATTGTTTGTATTTTTTTTTTCTCTTCTGTTCTGCCCCACCTTCTAGTTGTTTATGACGAACGTTGTTCAGTTGTTCCACTGTGGCGTTGTTAATCTTTTTTCCGCGACGCTGGTTCCGCGCTTTTATACGGAGAATTAATGTGGCTTAAAAGTTTACCGTTGAATTACAAGTTTGGAGGAAAGTAGACAAAGATAAATGTAAACTAAACTACATGAGTATGTTTTTTTTACAGTTGTTCAACAACATGTTTTAACGTAATCTTTATACCAAAACTTTCTTCTCGCCATATATTTGTTATGTTTTATCAGATAAAAACTTTTGTAAAAGTGTCACTTGTTAAGAAACCTAATCTTACTCTGTAGGTAGTCTATCCAATAAAGTTGTTTTCTACAAGAGCACAATTTATTACTTTGCGAATAAAGTTGAGACACAATGTATAGACGGATGTGTGTTATAGGTACATCGTCGGCTATCAAAGATCCGGATCATCACGGATGTCCCAATTGGAGCCAATACCTCGGACAAAAATATATCCGGGTCTTGACGTCATCAGATACCCTTAAGGTTTTGAGCACTAGAACCAGCCAATGGCAGAAAGATCGAGATTCGACGGTTTACTGAAGGTGTTTTTTCCAATAAGTATTTTTAATCTTACCTCCATGCAAATGTGGTTACGTTTAGTATAAATTTAACCTTCATCCCTAAACCAATAGTTTAAATATGTGTCCAAATAGTAGGATTCTTTCCTACCTCAATAAAGTATGTATTATTTAGCACCGCGTCTTACTACCCGTTCGGGTTATACGCTTTAAGTACTAATTACTCTAATAGATTAGGAATTGGGAAGGTTGAATTATAGGAAGTGAACCCGCATTTACGTGGAGGGAGAGTGGAAAACCATATAGGAAAAAAAACCTCATTTCACCCGACCGAGATTCGAACCTCGATCTCCCCGTCCTCAGCAGTCGAGCTCAACACGACAAGCGCGTTAGCCAACTACGCCACCGAGGCGGGTAATAAGTATGTAAATGTCCGAGCTGTAAACAATATCTTCTTGGTTCTTAACGTAAATTCATGACGTATGGGCTGCTATGACTAGCCTTACGCTGGTAATCCAATATCTTAACGAATGGTTTTCTCAATTCTAGTTTCTAGATTATATAATCAACTTACAAGTATTTTTAGCACCATATTTTACTACCCATTCGGGGTTTAGGCTATCTAACAATTGCCCTAATGTTCCAGGGATGAGGAAGGCTTAATTTTGAGAAAGCGTACCCTCATTTGCTCTGGGGGAGAGTGTAAAACAATCTGGTAAAAACACATTCTCACTACATGAGAAATTACGTTGCTTAATCAAACAATTAAAACAACACACACTGTTTGAACAATTTTATTCAAAACATGTACACTTTTACTACTGTCACAATTGTGTCAGTTGAAAATGATCGATAACAATTGTTCAAGTTGAAAATGTAAGACAATTTAATGCGAAATTTGACATTCCTTTTGTCTGACTAGGTGAAGAAACATTGGCTGAATATCTGAACTCAATGCACTTCTCGACTCAGCCTTCAAATAGATATACATAATTTGAGATCCGTATTTAGACTGGATGAATCCCATCGTAGAGAACTTCGATTCACAAACTTACGTCGATCCAAACACGAACAATAATTTATAAATGGCCGATTTCAAAGTTGGGAGATCGTTGTCAGTCAAAATTGATGTCCACATATGCGTGAAGAGAAATCAAATCATCTTCAAGAGCACACTCGTCCAAAGACATCAGAGTGGATATTTCTTTACCGTGAATTGTGATATCAAAGTGGAACGGAAAACTCAAAACTCGCAACACTTTAATGGCCGATCCGCCAATAGGTGACAGGGATACCTACCATGACAACCACGTGACCACCGAAACAAGTAACGTACAATATATTTTCTTTTTTCTGAAAATTGAAAAATGACACTTGGACACGGGAATCGAACCCGGGACCTTTGGCTTAGTACGCCAATGATCTAACCACTGAGCTATCCAGGAATCGTCTAGGGTCACTCTTCACTCATATTTTAAGGCAGTCTATGATGGACGTGTGGAAATCGGCTATTAAATAATAACTGATAAAAGAGAAATCACACATTGGTAGCCGATGATTTCCGCACGTCCATCATAGACTCTGCCTTTAAATATGAGTGAAGAATGGCCCAGGGCATGGGACGACTACTGGATAGCTCAGTGGTCAGAGCAATGGCGTACTAAGCCAAAGGTCCCGGGTTCAATTCCCGTGTCCAGGTGCCATTTTTAAATGTTCATAATATGATATCTTGATAAATAATTCCTCAGTAAAAAGCATAATTAATAGCTTCGGCTATTTGATTCTCATATTTTCTTTTGTTACAAGTAATCTAACTAATATTGTAGTGACTCGCACAATTGGATATTACACTTTATCAACGTTGATAGGGTGGTTGAGGTTCGAATTCGGGTCGTGTGCATTGAAGGCTGATTTTACATATTGTGTTTATCAATATGGTTTAGTTATTCACTATCGAGAAAAAGGATGAAGTCTCGTTACATTAATATTCACTTGTGGGGTTTCGAACTATGTGTTTTTTTTGTCCCACATAAGTTTTTTGTAAAACTAATCTACTGCAGTAAAATTGATATTTTTAACCGAGAAACGGGGAGTTTTAAATTGCGTAGTAAAAAATCCTTGAAAGCTCTAACTGATGTTCATTCACTAGTAAACTTAATTGCGCTCAATTTTAATAATAATTTGTGGTCAACCTCTTTGGTCTTGGGATAAGGTGTATTCGTAGGTTCAAACCCAGCTAGGGTTGACGGATTTTTCTTGAGCGATGAAAATCCGTAGCACAACTTCCTTCGGAGGGTAAGGTAAAAACCGTTGGTCCCCTGTCGATGGTGGTATGTAAAAAAACAACAACCTGGAAGTTATGTGAAAATATCTTTTTCCAGAAACATTGGTAGGCCCTTTCGCTCTCTCTCATCGAAATTCTAGTGTGCTTATTTAATTAGCCGGTTCAGAAAGTTAACATTTAAGTACCTCCGCGTGAGTCATATTTCTCTTTTGCCCGCTGGCCGATTATGATGTGGACCCGCCATTAGACTCGTGAATTCACGTGTGGCCCTCGGGCAATTTTAAGTTGAAAAACCCCGTTGTACGTCATAAGTCACCGTAAGCTACGGCCAGTCCCGTACACTGAAGTTAGTCGCGTAGCACCGATTCTAGCGTTACTTTCATCATATTCACCACGTCTAGCGACCCGTTCACATATTAATTACGCTAATAGAATAGGAACGAGGAAGGTATAACGCGTTAGACCATGCGACCATCGATACCGTTATACAGTATTTACATTCAAATGTGTGTTGTTGTTTTTTTTTTTTGTCCACNATTAAACAATGCTGGCTCGCTCTATAGATAACGCAAAAAACTGGAAACTGAACCGATACAATTTACATGAAACTACGGCCCGAGGCTCACATCTGGCTCATCGAACCTTTTTATTGGAATCCGTATCTTCATACAATTGTTACTGTATATAAAATGTATAAAGTGTATAGCTGTAACCATGGTAAGGGGGCCGAGGAGAGGGGGAAGTCCATGGTTATTTATTGATCATCAATGTTTGGAGGGTTTGGGCGCTTCTGTTGGATATGACGAACCATTACAATTACTTTTTACTTTTCTTTTTTTTACACCACGTCGCACTTCCTGTTCAAGGATAATGAAGGGAGACGAATACAGAATTTTTGAGGTGATATATAGCTTCATCTCTCGGTAGGTAGCGTGTCTTGACTGCTGAGCTAAGGGTCCAGGGTTTGATTCTTGGCATGGCCGAAAACTTATCATCGATTAAAAACTATAGGATTACGCTATTTTTTTTTTACATTTGATAAATTATGTCCGAGGACAGGATGTTGTGCCTGTCCTAGTCTTAAGTTAGATTATAAATATAATAGAAGATATTTGTTGTAGACACACTAAATAAATCTAAATACTTCTGATAACTATAATTTGGTATTATTTTAGAGTTTAAAAGCTTTAAAAAATCAATCAATGTAAACCTGACTTTGTTGCTTGCTCCCACGTAAGTTTTTGTTGTTGCTGTTGTTGTTGGTTTACCACGTCTCGTGAATCGTTTGGGCATATTTGCTCAGCTTGGTTAAGGACGAGGAAGGTAGAATTATGAAGAAATGTGTACCCGAGTTGGCACGGATGAAGAGAGTGAAAACCATTTAAGGGAAGAAAAAACACTCTACCGGTATTCGAACCCCGATCTTCCGCAACACCGGCGGTCTTCCATATTGCGAGAATGACGCTTTACACCACAGGAAAGCAAACTATTATCCAATGTAGCCACAGGCGTGGCTCGTTCATAAAGCGGAATGCTTCGAATTATATACAGGCATTGTAGGGACCACGCGACACAGGCAAACTTAAATGTAGCGCCTTTAAGCGTAATGTTCAATTACAAAACAGCTGGACCGACGCCAGGCTACGGTCAGTTGATTCTAAAAGAAAAACAGTGTGATAATTATAAACAAACTTTAACTGGAAATTATACACATAGAGTATTGTTGGGTGACCTGGCGGTCTAGGGGTAAGGTGTCAGACTTCTATGCTGGCGGCCGGGGTTCAATCCTCGGTCCCGGCACAG
>CABFOV010009925.1:7625-17772 GCA_902141375.1 Timema poppense
TGCTCGGATAAGCGAGATGTGACAACAGTGGTTTTGGAGGCTCTCACCCAGCCCCCCATATTGTAGTATCTCCGTACGTAACTCTAAAAAATCCTTATTCGGTTTTTCGAATATCTTACCCCCCCCAATGTTACTAATAATATGTAATATCTGTTTCTTTGTTTCAGAACTTCGCGAAACGTGACAACCCGTTTTTAATTTTTGCGAACCACACGGTGTGACCAATTGGTCGGTATGTGTTGGAACTTGCTCTTGTGCTCCCCTTCAGGGCCCCCCACCGTTCGGTTGTTGCCGACTCAGAACATCTGTCTTGACAGTTATGCCAAGAGGGCTGATTTGTTGTTTGAGAACCGAGTATTAGTCATGACTCTTAACCTCTCGAATGAACTTATAACCTGATGATATCCCCTTCAGGGAGCATCAGAGCATGCTATTTGACTTCGTGCTCTAGCGTGATGGACACTGTCTCTCACGTTTTCCCGCACCAATGGGAAGCCCCTGTATTCCCCATTGGACAAGGCCAGGCAGCAGTGGAGGGTATATAACACGGTGATTTCTGGAGCGGTTTTCAGTGGTGACCCACCCTGGGGAACCACCGTTACGAAAGAGCATTAATAAATTGTCATTATTTTGGAAATAGCATTTTCATCGTCACTCCCCATGCTTCCGCAACTATCCCTTACCTCCCATTGCGACTCACGTTGCCGGGACAGTTCCTTTGCCTCCCACCGTGAATCACGTTGCCGGGACTTTATCCACACCTCCCACCGCGACCCCGTGTTTCTGGGACTCTGTCCTCTCACCCTCCAACCTGATTGTCCCTTCCGATGGCGAACTCACGGGATGGGATACACCCGCCGCTCCGACAAAGCCCACCCACGGGACCAGTGCCTAGCCACAAACGTTACCAGGAGACTGCACTTCGAATGATGGAACCCGCTACACCCGAAGACGCAGTTGGGGATAACAAGGTTACAAAATATATTACAAAAGAATACTCATTTCACCGATGCGCCACCTAGCGGCTTTGGAAGTAGAAACAGAGCCTTTCTCTTTAAATAAAAATCGTCTAAAGTAATTATCGTAACACAAATTAACTAAATTTACAATTATATTCAAACTATTATAAAAAAACTTTCTCGCTGACAAAGTTACCTGACCAATATATCTAAAAAAAATCCTCGCTTAGTAACTTTTTGAAGTCATGAATTTTGTTTATGTGAACGATATATATGATAAAAATCATTAAAATATTTTAAGAATAACACCGTTGTGTTTGATGGTTAACACTGTTTAAATTGGTATAGCTAAACATTTTTGTCAGTATTTGTCCAGTATCTGTGTAGGGCCGTGTTTTTATGCATCCATCACTAAATATTTGGAGTTATAAGAGCAGCTTTGAGGCCGGGGTCTCTGAGCTACGTCACGCCCTCAGCAAGACTGGACCATGAAATGGGCTGATCGAGCAAACCCTCTACTAACTTTGATGTAGCACGGCTTGCTCGTGCTGACTGAGAAGAAATTGAAGGTATCAGGCGATGCAAGTTGTGAACTGAGTGTATTTGACCATTGACTCCTGGCAATGAGTGTATTTGACTATTGACTCCTGGAACTGAGTGTGTTTGACCAATGACTCCTGGCAATGAGTGTATTTGACCATTGACTCCTGGCAATGAGTGTGTTTGACCATTGACTCCTGGCAATGGGTGTATTTGACCATTGACTCCTGGCAATGAGTGTGTTTGACCATTGACTCCTGGCAATGAGTGTATTTGACCATTGACTCCTGGCAATGGGTGTATCGGTGTGGGAAATGTTTGTTCCCCCATTTTGTTTACACAAGTACACGCGAATTTAATATTCATCACAATTTCTAACCGTTCCAATCAACCGTCATGACATAGATAATATTACATTTATTTAATTTTCTATTATATCCTTAATTCAAATTATTTGATAAGCGATTGTCTTGTAATAAACTTTGTTGTAAAATGTTAACTTCTTAATTTTCACATTCTAAAGTGTAAGAACAGGCTTTTACTGCTCGATCCCTGAGATGATTTAGATATCCCCACATCTAGAAATGAACCGGAGGTCTCCAGTCAACAGAAATGGAAGTTCGGACATCATATCCCTTGGGGGTGGCCAGGGATCAAAAGGTCACACTCACGGTTGTGGTGAGATTATTTCTTTTATTATTATAAAAGTCAATGTAGCTTAAGCAACATACAATATAAAAAATGAGGATCATCAATAATAACACGGATACACTGTTTGATATTATTATTCACAAAATAAAAAAAATTGTAATTTTATCAATCTAATACTATTGAGCATGATTTCAGCACAAAATTCATGATTGTTTTTTGTGTGTGTTGGTAACATTCATTTTCCCATATTTAAAAAAAAATTATTGTTCTATCGTTAAAAGTTTTTTTATAATAATTTATGTTCAGAAAACAAAGTTCATGTAATAAATATGAATGTAATAAATTTAAACTTCTTGAAAAGAGTTAAATGCCAATAGATGTATATTGTAAATAAAGTTTCTAAAATTTTATTAACTTTTAATGAGATAATATAAATTAAGACCATAGTTAGTTAGTTTTGAATTTCTCGGCTTAAAAAGTTTGTGACACAAACATAATTTATTTTTCTATTAATCACTAAATTAAAAATTAAATTAAAACAATAAAAAAAAAGTATTAGTTTAAATAATATTGAGTTAGTAGTTAGCTTCATATCAAACTGACAAAACAAATACTCAATATTTGTGTAATTTAAAAGGACTTGTAAGCTTGTACTTAGTGTTGGCAGCGCGTACAAAATAAGACCTCGGTATTATTTTATCTTTTGGCCATTGACGGGGAATTTGAGGTTTATGTACAAGTAGGTTATGGGTGCTCCTTTTTCTAAATATGGTTTCCTAATACTTCTACAAAAGTGCATGGAAAATGCTTATTACAATGGCCTTCCTATTTTCCCTACCCCAATGGCATTGTTAAAATAGTATATCCGGACGGGTATTTTAGTATTAAGTTGAAACATAATATCAACAACATTATTTTTAAGTCCATATTTTAAACAAACCTAAGCTAGGTTATGTTACTATTGTTACTATCCATAAATATTATATATATATATATATATATATATATATATATATAAAGTCATTTTAAAATTACTATATGTAAAGTCATTTTAATTTGGGTATCATATATTTTAACTGCCGTAGTAACGGTAGGAATATTATTTTAAACGATTCAAACAAATTAACAAATATAATAAAACGCAACATCAAAGTAAATAATAAAATCGGAAGCTACCTTCCATGTATGTGCAAAACAATGTAAACCTGAAAGAACAAACACCACCTGTTTTGAACTCTTACGTTAAATAGTATTTCTTCTTTTATTTAAGCACTCATCTTAACGCTTACATTAGATCTTTGATGTTTCAAAAGTCACCACATTGATAAAGTGCTGTCGCTAGTTTTCTCACACACCTCTGAATAATTGAGAGGGTTTGATTTAAGGAGTGACTGACACAACAAAGCTGTCACCGCGGACAGTGATAGGTTTAGAAGTGATATCTTTTTACTTTTTTCCCATTGGGTTATTTCCATTCTGACATGCCCAGTGGATCTGTCGACTATTTGTGACTGCCGAATGCGAGCTATTTTGTTCGAGATTGTTCGTGGTTAATACCAAAAACTAATCTCTTTTGTTTGTTAACAAATGGAAATAACTGGACTGGGCACTAGTCTTACAAAAAAAAATTACCGGGCCACGGTCTCATAAAAACTGAGAAACAATTGTTTATACTGATAGTTCATAGCTTTAAACTAGTTTGTAATTTATGTTTTACCTTGCACTTAATTAAGTTTAGTTTATTGATTTCATATATTTATCATATTGCTTCAGATATAAAGATATAAACGCTCATCACTAGAGTCTGTGGCTTAGTCTTTTTTCTCATATATTTAAGTTTGAGTCATATAATAATTTAAAGTTATCAATCTTAGTGGCAATATTTCTCTGCTATGTAAATTAATTAATTGCTAATACATTCGTAGTCTGGACTCCAGTTATTGTTTAAGAATGATAATTTTGTAGAAAACACAAGGTATATGAAAAAAATAAATTCAAACCCTGATAACTCTGATAAATCTGAGCATGTTGTAGCAAAAATCATGAAAGCTAGTGGTATTTCCAGTCCAATTTAAGGATCAAATACGAATGTAATAACAAGTGAATAAGAATTAGTAGAGTTTAATAGTTCAATATCAAAGGTGAGCCGAACCATGGACTTGATGAACTTAAAAGTAATGCTATTGACTATTTAGCAGGATGGGTTGCGAAAAAACAAATCAATGTGTAACCACCACCCTTTTATCACCACTCAGGAATAACAGTCGGAGATGGTTACAAGAGAGTTATTTTATTCAGATAACAAATTACAAACAACTCAATGAGAGAGTGAGACAACATATAGCGTTAGGAGTTGGAAATATAAATATATAAATATTAGAGGCAAACATTCATTTAACTGGCATGGACTTGATATAGAGTCTTAGAATCAAGCCAGAGCCCAGACGGCATCATATTCTGAGAAAAAAGTTATCAAAGGTAATTTCAAACGTAATTCAATACACTTGCCCACAAATGACAGCTCAAAAATACATTAGACAATATATACTAAATTGACCTTTAAATCAACCTCATATTATCCTGCCATAGCAACAAATTAATTATCAAATAGAGCTCCAGAAAAAATGACCAGCCAGGAAAGCAATCATACAAATACATATAAGGGTTAAGTTACCCTAACTGGCAGTTCTCATAGGTTAAACAATATAGTATCATATGACAAAGTTTCTCCCGATAGAATATTAAAACATTAAACATATTAGAATATATTCACAAAGATCATAATATAGAAAACCACGCCGTCTAAAGGCCTGAAAAATTTAACATTAGTAAATAAAGATAAAATTGTGGTATAACCTCGTTGCCTCGAGCCCCCTACTTTAACTAACAATTCATAAACTTTAAACATTTTCAACAAAGAAAAATAGTCTTTAAATAAACTACAAAAATTAATATAATTTCCTAAAATAGTAAAATAAGAAGAGCTGGCAAACGACACTAAAAGTTTTAAAAGTCCGTCTCAAATGTTGGTACCCAAAGGGCAAAAAGAACCCATCTTTTAAGCGGAAAAGAAAAGTTTTAAATTAAGGCACAGGGTCCAAAAGTCCCCCATAGTGATCGTAATAAAAGCGAGCACGGTTTTAAATAACCACCCAAAGGTAATAGCTTTAAGAGACCAGATTTTACTAAGTCCATGAAGTGCCTATTATTAATAAATTTTAAGTATTACTAGTCAGAACAATAATTGGGAATAGAATATAACATTTTAATCCAAAAGGGGATTTTGAATAACCTAACGTTTAAATCAGACTCTAGTAATGCCGCTCCCCTTGTAACCAGCAAGTAATATGTGACTACTACACAGACAAACCATCATTATATACCCTTAAATGTGCCACGTGCTCACAAGGCACCTAAACAACAGGAGGGAGAGAGAGGTGGGGGCAATCATACGTCTGGAACATACTACTATAACATGCTCCACGTCTCCAGATGCGTGCAAAAGAACAGTCCTGGGAGTTGACCGAAAGTGGCAGACAGAGCGCAGTAAGTTCGCGCTTGCCACTCTTCTTTTTTTTCTGTGGGCGCGGCTCGGCTCAGGAGTTGTGAAATGAACATCAGGCCGCTTCAGGTAAATATTAGCCAGTGCCGCGATGTGTTGTGGAGTTATAGTTTTTTGCTGAGACGGGTCAACTGGGGCCCGGATGTTTATTGAGACAACCTCTAAATCTTTATATGTTGCAAAAAGGTTACAAAACAATTTCCGCATCTTGGTAGCTAGCTATATCTATAAATATGAGGCTGAGTTTACACAACCATCCTGGATCAGGCATTTTTCTTTCTGAGGCCTTACATAACCCTCTGCTGAGTGGCTAATTAAGCCGTTAAAACTGGAAAAAGAGTTTGTAAAACAGCATGGTGAGGAAATTATTAAGGGACCATTAGTAATGGGTAGCTTGGTGGAAAAGGCCTCCAAAATTTTTCCAGATGTTCTAAATAATGTGTTAAACATTTTCTAAACAAAAGAATGAAATTTCTTAGTGCCAATTCGCATGCATTAAAGAAATGTAATCTAAGTGTCTAATCCAGAAAAAAAAAAAATTCAAAAATATTTTATGTTAAGAACCCTGATTCTAATAAAAGTTTACCTACTGTTGGTAATGCTCACAAAATGACTGAAATTACTTTATCAAAAACAAATATTGGTAAAATAATACAAGTAGGTATTTTAGTGCTTGCCTTAATAAGGAAACAGACACATTATTTTCCCTTTACTTTGTGAATAAAAACTTGACTATTGAATATTTTAATGAAACGATTATATCAGATTTAAAACAATAATATCAT
The DNA here is from genome assembly GCA_902141375.1 of Timema poppense. NCBI lineage: Eukaryota > Metazoa > Arthropoda > Insecta > Phasmatodea > Timematidae > Timema > Timema poppense. The sequence continues at coordinate 14,123 of CABFOV010009925.1, forward strand.
TAGCTAGTAAGGTTTTTCCTAAAAGTGTTATTCTGATTTTCTTTTAATAGCATAGGCTATTCCTTATATGTATATATATATATAAATATATATATATATATATATAGTCCCGATAATATGTAAATATATATAAATATATATATATATATATAGTCCCGATAATATGTAAGTATAGGCCTAAATGCATTCTTGATAAGAATGCGTTTCTGATCATATGTGAATCTACTCGTATATTATAATGAAATGATAATTATAAAAATATATAATATAGTGTAAATATTATATTCCTAATACTGGTAGGCCTAATATTCAAAAATATATATGTTCATAATTGTAACCCTTTTACAACACTTGTAAGTTAAAAGTTTGTTTGTCTCACCATTCCGGCCCCAGTTGACCCGTGTAACACTTGAATTAATCACCCCGTTTTGGGCGTCGATTGAAACACTACGAATTTTTTCCAGATAAAATATTGCTGTGATTATGTTTAGGTTGTCTATAGCTCCGTGGTCGAGCACTAATTAAATCGGTATATTTAATTATATTAAAAGAGAGAACTATTGATGGCTGTTTATTCACACATGGTTTATTCAAATGACATCAGTTAATTACTTATACATACTCCAATTAAATGCTTTATATCAATGCACAATTGTGATATTAATGTAAATTATTGTGTTCTGTGTTAGACTGTGCCTGCGAGAGCCAGTGCTAGATTTGTGAGTCCCTAACTGCGTTGCTTGTGTGAGCGTGGGTGCGCGGATTGTGCGTGTGGCTTGGCTTGGCTGCCTTAAACATACGCTAAACAGTTTATATGTGACATACCCCTTGCCTCTTGCTGCCTTGCCAACAGTGTAAAAACTAACTAGTAGAAGTAGTCCTGGCGACAGGTGTTGTGAAGGCTAGCTTCTTATTGGTATATGGAATTGGCGTCTTTGCCACATACTGCGTAGTTGTTCCTTTAAAAGAAATATTGTATAAAACATATATTTTAGTGGTGAAATCCTTTTCCCACTATTTCTGAAATGCGCGTGTTTCTTCGTGAATGAATCATAAAAGGATACTCTGCATATGTTACTTTAAAGAAAAAATACTTTCATCCATGACTTTTTACATAATTTATAGTGAACCAAACGAATATAATTACACCCGTCAAGTAATGACCACGACTCCGCCAACACACCCCGGCACTGTCAATATCGGACTAGCTTGAGGTCCATGGTTCACCCCCCGCCGCAAAAGCTGTGCTGCGCCCAAGAAAAGAAGAAAAACGATATGCTCGAACTGGATGCGCTCCGTAGGCAGTGCTCAGAAACTCAAAGAACTATTTTTCGGCGCGCATTTAAAAGTACATGAACTGTTAGAGCATGTTCTGGAAACATGCTACATCTTCCCCCCTATCCCTATCCTTTGGTTACCGCGCCTCGAGAACATATGACCTAGTCGTTGGATATATAATGACAGGTTTCTGTAATGCTGACACATAACAAAATCACACACCTGTAGTATTCTGCAGGCTCATTTCATCTGTTTCATTTCATCTGGTATATAAGTTCATTCACGAGGTTAAGAGTCATGACAATGACTCGGTACTCAAACAACAAATCAGCCCTTTCGCAGACATCCTGGCTTGGTGTAACTGTCAAGTTAGTAGCTCTGAGTCGGGCAACAGCCGAACGGATGCTGACACATATTGCGTTCTGATCACAAGGTGAACGACGTAGTCATAGGGTAGTTAACGTATGTATTTTCAAAATTCCCTTTGACTATAACGTTTCAATATTATCATTCTTGATTTTTAATATTTAATTTAATCAATTATTATTAAGTCCACATGGTCTCAGTAAATTGGCTCTTTAGGCCATGGATAAACTGATATCTTTGAACAGCTTGACCAAACCGTAGGTTTGTCATTATTTTGAAATCATTTTAAGAAAGTTTGGTTCAGGTAATATTCAACTTAAAATCTATTTTACCCAGCTTACGGATGAATTTCTGTGTTTGTGTACCGCCATCTTGGGTCGGTTATAAATCCGATAGAGTCATACTTTAGCTCTGCCAATTTGAGAGATTGTAATTCCTTGTTATTTATTTGAGGATATTTTATTACCGTTTCATATATTGGAAGTTTATACTATGTTAGCTGGATGTGGGGCCGCGAGTTGGCATGTATATACTGTTATATGGACTTCAATAGTTAATGTTAGTACAGCCATTTGAGGCATAAGTTTCAAAATTAGAACCTTCGTTGTTTATTTCAATTATGTCCGATTACGGGTGGGGAGATATATGCTAATTGGGACCTCATTGTTTATTGTTCTGACTATTTGGGAATCGCTGTAAATGGAAACTTGGTATCCATTTCATTTTTACCTGATTTATTATTAGTACCTGGATCTTTGTTTTGAATATAAATTATAATTATGACGGGATTTGTATGAAGGTCAATTTAACTGAAGATTGTATCATATAGTTTGAGTCGCTATTTAAGTACGTGGGAAGGCGTCCCATTTATTTATGATAAAATTGTTTTTTTCAAATTGTTGTTTACGATTTCAGCGGCTAACGCTACATATGTGTCACTCTCTCATTGAACTATTTTTTTTGTTACCTGAATTAAATTAATCTTTCTTGGGATTAACTTGACTGTTATTTATGAGTGATTATAAAAGGGGGGATTGCATAATTATACATGAAAACTAAATTAATACGTTTGTTTCTAATAACATTAAAAAAAGAATATATGTTGGTATTAATATGTCACTATCATGTTCAATGATGTGTATAAATGTATAATGTTATTATGTATATAATAATGTAATGTGTAAATATATAATCACTTCTAAGCAACCAAAATTGGATTATTAATAAATATTTAAATAAATAAATTTATCTCAACAGTAGTTTTATTGTTTTAAAATGTTAACACTCTCTAACCGATAATTAAATATTACATTTAACCTTTGTAAACCGTATTTATTTTAAATTTTATGATTTCATCATTAGTGCCTTATTAGAAGCCCTGAACTAAAATTAAGTATAAAAGTATTTAATGTGGTTACAAAATAAAAATAGTATTAAAATTACCAAGGTTATTCCTAATGTTTCGTGAGAGGAAAAGCTAGCAAGGGACTACCAGTGACGTCATTCCATTCCTAGCTGTCTGCACAGAGCTTATGTGAATGAGACAACAGCATCCTTTCTAGGAACCTTGCTCTAACTGTGCCCGTCACAGCTGGCCCGCGTCAGCTTGTAGATTCAGTTATTCGAACGTTGGTACAGTCCTCGCGAGAGAATTAGGGTGAAGAATGAACAATATTGACTGGAATACTGTATAACAATTCAATAACTCACTACGAGTAAATAATGGTGCTCCAATTCATACTTATATATTTTCCTAAAAATGTATACAATAAAATAAGAAATAGAATATTTTATGTTAAAAAGACTGGGAAAATGTAGGTAGGGAATTGCCCCTGTGGTCGGACCATTACTTCACATACGATTTTCTTTGTTTTAGCATCTCTATCAGATTTTGCATAATATATCGATAGTTTGTATCTTCTATGTGTATTCAGAACATTCCTAAATTTGCCTTTGACAGATTTTACTAAAATAAAATATAAATGCCCTCATGAAAATGGAAAAAA
>CABFOV010009926.1:0-10630 GCA_902141375.1 Timema poppense
AATCCGTTGACCTTGGCCGGGTTTGAACCCATGAGTATCGGTTCCTTAGGCGAGCACTTTACCCCAAGACCACCTACATCGACATTACTGTCCATCGTCGGGTGTGACATGGTCACTTTTTGCGTCAAGATATCGTTAAATCGAAGGAAAGAGGTAGAAGAATAAACCATACCTAGTTTAAGAAAGAGAGCGATGTAAGTGTGGTAAAGGGGAAAGGGGTTATTTCCATGACCGGTCGTTTTTATGAGGTCGAGGTAAAGGTGTGTGTGTGATATTAGCTCCAGTGAGTGTATTATAGCTGTGTGTACAGAGCAGTAAGAGTACGGAGGGTTGGTCAGGGGGATGTCGGAGAGTCGTTGGAGGAGGAGGGAGAAGTTATAGGCATGTGTAACGTATATCCGCTCATAGGGGGTTATTTACAACGTGTGACCACACTATAAAATCGACAGTCATCGTCTTTCACTAGAGGTTACGACGTACATGAGTCACCATAGGGATGTTTCTTATGGTAGGCCCTAATATATATATATATATATATGTATATAAAGAGGGAGAGAGAGAGAGAGAGAGAGAGAGAGAAAGAGTAGAACTTTTTTAATTCAAAGTCCAGGATATATCTATGATAAATTCGAATATCCAAAATTCAAATTAACCATTTTTTATGAGTATCTACTCAACTGGTACCAAATTAGCAAATAACCTCAAAATATTCTACATATAAACACATATCTTACATATGTTATATAAATCACACATAGACAATTTAGGTCTATAAATACAAAAGACCCCTAAACCAAGAACAATTTAAACAATAAATACATAAACTTGGAAAAATCAACATATACAAATCGCAGACTTAAATCATTAAGGACGTGCAACAAGACATTCTACTCATCCCCTGTTGGTCGTCACGTGATCACTTTGTCTCACAGCAGCATTGACATCTGAGCTCTTATTCTAGGAAATTTAATGTAACATTATTGGTATATAGAAGAATTTAATAAAAAAAAATTAAATAATGATCATAGAGCTAGGTTTAAAATTAGTACTACCGCGAAAATTAACAATGTATAGCCCACTTCAATAGCAGACTGATCTAACGCGCCACTCTCACAGCGGAATAAATTGCCGATGACGGGGCGATCAACATTTGAATCTTGATCGGGTGTATTAAGGGTGGTTTTCCAAAATATGTTTTTTCCACCCTCCTTCCATGCAAATGTGGCAACACCTCCTTTAAATATAACCTTCCTAATCACTAAAACCAATGGTGCAATTATTACATAAGCCCATAGCCCGAACGGGTAGTACGATGTGGTGCTAAAAAACCCCAATGTATAGGCTTCGAATTATCAAAATATTTCCTTCTAAAATTCGAATCAAAAGCTTTTTATTTTTGCCAGTTTTTTAAATATAAATTTCATGGCAATTTTGGAGGCTTCGAATTAACCAATGTAAAATTAGCAAAATCATTTTATGTATATATATATATATATATATATATATATATATGTGTGTGTGTGTGTGTGTGTGTGTGTGTTCAGTACAGTTTAACGTTTTACTATCCGTGGGTGCTTTACGCATGTGAATTAGTTATACTAATATTTTAGCAAAGAGGAAGGTTGAATTTAGAATGTGTATTCACACTTTCATGTAGGGAGAGTATAAGAAACATTTAGGGAAAAACACCCTCACTAGTCCCGACGGGGATTTCAAATCTAATAAAATGAAAATTTTTATTCGACTATTTTTTTTTTATTACTACAAATATTTTTATTCTCTTTCAACTCCTCGGAACGAGAAGTATTGTGATCGTCAAAAACATCGAAGGGAATATGTTTATAAATGTCAACATTTCACGATACCGTTCGTCTGTATCTCGGATTAGAGCCTGAGATATTTCACTGATCAGGCTGAATCCTGGCATCCAGGGTTTTCATAGGGCTCCCCCAAGGAGTTTTTGGAAATAGAAATACAGCTCTAAAATGAATGGTATTTTACTGAAGGTTGAAAAAAAAAGAAAGGGAAAAATCGATTTCTTTCAAATCCGCTTAAACGGTTTTGTTTAAATTTTGTATTCACGTATTGTATTAACATTAAAAACAAAATCGCAGCTCTCATTTTCCCGTAAAAATGTCTGTGAGAATACTTTACATAAGCATAAATCTACAATTTTGATCGTATCTCCGCAACTTTTGAAGATAATAAATAACTTGTCGTTGTAAGGTCGAAGAACTATTCAAAATTAAAATATTATATTTGAAGTATATTTTTATAAAACCAATAATTTCTTAAATATAAGAATATATATTTCTTAAATATAAGTATATATATATATTTCTTAATTATAAGTAAATATATATATCCTTAAATATAATTATATATAAATATATATATGAAGCTCTTTGACAATTTTAAATGTATTGTTATGCTCTTGGGTGAATGGATATGTTCCTTTTTTCAAATGTTACTCTCAAAGGGTATATTATTTCATTTATATTCTTTGGTGGAGTGTTTCTGCAACAAAGTATATGATTTCGTTTCATAAATATGATGAATTTTTAGTAAATTTTTTTATATTAAGATAAAAGAGAGAGAGAGAGAAATTCTATAATATTCAATGTAACATTTATTTTACATTATTATTATTATTATTATTAGCACCGCGTCTTACTACCCGTTCGGGTTGTACGCACTTACGCTAATGTGTTATGGTAGGGTGATTGTGAGATGAAATGGAGGACCTACAGTTTAACGTGGAATCCGAACCACGGTGGAGGTCTGGCATTCCCCACATTCACAAGATGTCTTGTCAGAGGTGAAGGAAGGGTTTGGTAATCAGATAAATCTGTGCCGGGACCGAGGATTGAACCCCGGCCGCCAGCATAGACGTCTGACACCTTACCCCTAGACCACCAGGTTACCTTTATTTTACAAGAATTAAATAAAACTATATGTGTATTTTAAAATAATATCTTATCCTTGTTTTTTTCATTTAGACGATTATATGTGATTCAATAATTTATAATTTTCAAATCATAATACTTCATATCTTAACTTAGATTTTCAAGCATCATATACTCTAACCATGTATTTATGCTTATTTTTAAAGTGTTGTGTTATTTTAAGTGTACATATCAAACATTTCAGTTCCAAAATTTTTTCCTTTTTTTTCACACCTACCATCCTATATCCACTTTCAATCACGTTTATCAATCCTTTATTGTAGGACAATTATTTGATTTTCTTATAATTTTTATAAGCCAATAACTTTTCTTTTAAATTCTTATTTTATTTTATATAACGCTACTTAGTTACACATTTTCTTATAATCCTTTCTAAAAATGATAAAATTAGTCCATATTTTAGAGCCGCGAGATAAATTGGTTCGGCAACCCTACACACACTTAAAGTACGATTTGATGCCTATTCGCTTTAGAACAAGGCGCTATGGCACGCACATTCTCCTCACAATATTTGACACATTCAAATCCACAAAATAATAATAATAATATATATATATATTATTATTATTATATATATTATATATATATATATATATGTAGAATATATATTAAATATATTCTCACTATTGAGAAATAAATATTTTTTTCTTTTTCTACACCTCCAAACTGACACAATTTGTCAAAAGGGTCAGCTGAAGACCAAATAACTTTACTATTATACGAGTGTTACATTTGTGCTACAGACCGATTCAGAAAAGAAGAAACTTTTTTTATAGCACAGTTACGAAAACCACTATAACAATTTTTATTTATTCACACGTCATGTCATGAAATATGCTGTTGTCAATTTGATATATTTTTTTTCTAATACCTATACAATAACACTAATGTAGATTATTTTAATGTTGACAGAAACAATATGTGTGCTTATAAAAAGTTTTTTCTGTAGACTAGAGAAAAATATGTAGACATTATTTCCGTTATAAACGTCGCCTACTTGGGAGATTTCGAAGCTATTTCGCGAAGCGGGTTGCATCTTAACCTGACGCACCTAAGCAGTCTAAGCATTATCACACTTAGACGACAATGAATGAAATAGAGAGAGAGGGAATAAAATGGGAAACTCAAGCTGAGAGGACTCTTGTATAGGTGCTGATAACCCTTTCCCTCTTCCTCTAACGAGCTTACACAGTCACTTTAATATTTGCTCTTTGAAAACACTGACTTACTTTTTGAAGTTACCTTTCCCTTATTTCCTATTCTAGAGAGACATTTGCTACCACGGAATTTTTTAATCTACATCCTGGCTGGAAGACTCCTACAGAACATTATGACCAAGACAAATAGCCAAAGTCGTAGAGGATTTATAAAAAATATATTTATAAAAAACTACTTCAAGATAAATAATTTTGTAACATTGTAAGATTAATTTCATATTTTCGTTTTTAAAGAATATAATGATTTTGTTTCAATGTTTTATCTTTAAAACTCTCCGAGTAGAACGTAAATTCATTAAAATGGGTAATCCCATCTTGACCGGCCGTGACGTCAGATGTAGGCAAAGTCATTAATTGGTGAATTTATGGACGCTGCTATGACAGGGTTCCTGGGATCATAAAAATAAGTGGAAATTTTGAAGGTTCGCACAGGCTTAAAACCAACCCATATTAAGTTTCCGACAACCTAAGATCTACCATGGTCTAATCAGTGACATAGAGGTCAGGGTTTAAATCCCGTAAGGATGTTCTTAAACGCCAGCGGGGGTATATTCAATTTTTTTTAAACCACGTCTTACTATCCGTTCGGGTTATACGCCTATTTACTAATTACGCTAATGGTATTAGGGATGATGAACGTTATACTTATAGGAAGTGTATCCGCATTTGCGTAGAAAGAGAGTGAAAATCTTCTATTTTTTTGAAAAACATCCATAACTACACCTAACCGAGATTCGAACCTCAATATCTATTTCAGTGGTAGTTTAGTCTACTGTGAGAGTAGCGCTTTAGACCATGCGGCCACCAATTAAGGTGTGGGTAAATTCCTTGTAAACATTACTTTCCTCATTAATACCCCATTAGTTTAATTAAAATGTAGAAAGTCGTGAAAAAATAGCAAGAGTTAGAGTAAAAAGAATACAATGACTTTTCACTTCGGTGGCCACATGGTCTAACGCGCTACTCTCGCTGTAGATGAAACTGCCGATAACAGGTAGATATGAGGTTAAAACATCGGTCAGCTGTACTGAGGGTGGGATTTCCAGAAGGATTTTCCACTCTACCTCTACGCAATTGTGGATACACCTTCTTTAAATATAGCCTCCTTAATCCCTAAATCCATTAGTATAGTTAGTAAATAAACGTATAACCCAAACGGGTAGTAAGACAAAATGGTAAAAATAAAATTATTATTATTATTATCACCGCGTCTTACTAACCCGTTCGGGTTATACGCACTTACGCTAATGTGTAATGGTAGGGTGATTGTAAGATGAAATGAAGGACCTACAGTTTAACGTGGAATCCGAACCACGGTGGAGGCCTGGAATTCCTCACATTCACAAGATGTCTTGTCAGAGGTGAAGGAAGGGTTTGGTAATCAGATAAATCTTTGCCGGGACCGAGGATTGAACCCCGGCCGCCAGCATAGAAGTCTGACACCTTACCCATAGACCGCCAGGTCACCGGTAAAATATATATATATATATATATAATTACTGATTGAATAATACAAACAATAAATGCACAAAATTATGTTCAAGACCAACAGGTTTTTTGTATCGTTGAAAAATAAGGGACCACAGTTGTTTTTTTGGGTGGACTGTACGATACTACGTCCCACAAGGAACGGGCTGACACATGTAAAGGGCCAACCTCACAAGTGTTCCAATCTTCTCCGGGGAAGATATGCTATTGAGGGTTCGAGATTACTTTTATTAGGAGGTTGTAGGTACAACGGTTTTAAGCCAAAATGGGGGAGGGGGGGAGGGGGTGGGTACTATGAATCTCACGGGTACGATAAACTCTGGGTAGGTCCCTGAAAATAACGATGCAGTTACGTGTGGAAGTTGTTGTTGAGGAGAAGGGAGGTTGGAGGGGGTTGAAGAAAGGGGCAAGGATAGTGGGTGGCAAGGGTAAGGAAGGAGGAGGGGAAGTGGAGATGGAGGGGGGTGATGGTGCCTAGGACGGGGTGCGGACGCGTAATTGGTCTGAGTTTGCCAGCAATGAGGGCCCTAAATAAGCCACGGAATGGAGAGGATAATATGGACCCAAGGGATGTCCTTCTGTTTAGGTGCCCGGGAATGATTCTGGGAAAAGGACCTTAAGAGCCTTCGTCACTTCTCGAAATTTGTCAGTAGTTTAGAAATTAGATCCCGCTAACGTTGCTATACTTAATAGCTAAGTTACTAAAAATGCAATATTATCTAAAATACTGTGTTTCATTTAGTTTATAAACATAGAATAAACTATTTAAATTATGACTAAATTAAAAAAACGTCTGATTTATGTTGTTGGATAAGAATTTTCTAAAATGAGTTTATCAATAAATTAGCACGTTCAATGAAAAGTTTATCAACGTCTTAAACTATTAAAAGGATACGAAGAAGTTATTTATAGAGAAACTTCACCCGTATAGACTTTTAAAGGGGATATCAAACTCACAGTGATAAAAAACAGGTTTAGGAAACTACCTCCAGTATGGCATCTTGACATTTGAACCCCAATCCCCAGGTAAAATGAAATCTAGTATATTGTGAATCTGATGCCTTAAACCATATGATTACATGTGGATTTTTTTTAAATAAGGGTGAGTCAAGTTCAAAAAGAGTATTACTAAATAGTTAGTAAAGTAATTAATTATGTTTGTTACACGCTATTGCTACAATCTAAGGAATTTTATCGCTTTAGATTGTACTTGTAGTGAACTCCGTATTGATTGTAGTTATTTCACTCAATAGAAATACTTAAAAGGGAATTAAATACAGCGGAAGTATTTCAGAAGAGTTTGGGAAATATTTGAAGGCATAACAGGTTATTTTTATTTATTTTTCCTACAGTATAAGGCCAACGGTTTAGAGTGATATATATTAATATTGCGTATCTGGGTTACATCAATCGTAGCTCAGTTGTGGAAAGATTAGCCCGTACTAATGTACCGTTGTCCGGGGGATATCTGAATGTACTAATCGTACATCCTTTCCGTGGAGACTCTTTCCATGTCCCGATGAGATGATCGTGATAGTGAGTATGGGGTGTTAGTGAGTATGAAGATGTGAACCAGTGGAAACACTTAAACCTAACTAAGCCTAACTAAACCAACTATGGTGACCGTTGGGGTAGTTCCCCTTTCGGGGAAAATACCCAAGGTACCAGCCAATAATCAATCCCTGGACCTCCAGGCTCGTAGCCAGGTGCAAGGACCACTACACCACGAGGCCAGTTAGTGTTATATGAGTATGTGAAAGGCGGGTAAGCTAAACTATACTAACGCTTACCTGTAGGAAATGTGGACATTGAATTAAATACTGTAATCACCCTATGATACCTTCTGTCTAGATTATCCCACATCTTGGTCTGACCAAACCCATTGGTTTACACATTTACTAAAACCGGGTTTCGGTTAATGCTGACAAATAAAATGATAGCCTAGGTTTTCAATATCGTCAAGGTTACCTCGAGAAAAACTTCACCAATTAAAATAATCATCTGTAAACCAGCCGGTGACCTGGTGGTCTAGGGGTAAGGTGTCAAACTTCTGTGCTGGGGGTCCGGGGCTCAATCCTCGGTCCCGGCACAGATTTATCTGATAGCCAAACCCTTCCTTCAACTCTGACAAGACGTGTATTAATCACAACTTGTGAAATGTGGGGAATGTCAGGTATCCACCGTGGTTCAGATCCCACGTTAAACTATAGGTCCTCCATTTCATCTCACAATCATCCTACCACTACATATTAGCGTAAGTGCGTATAACCCGGACGGGTAGTAAGAGGTGGTGCTAATAATAATAATAATAATAATAATAATAATAATAATAATAATAATAATAATAATAAATAATAATGTAAACCAGCCATATCAAGTTTCAATATATTTTATTATCACTTCTTAAATACTCTCTTAAAAATTTATGTTGTTTTGTGTCTACTTTATTAGCACTGGATTAAATCCACACGAGTTAAAAAAAACTAATTTATTTTAAAATCACACATATATTTATTTATTACTCGATACCCGACTTTGTATAAGTTGCTTTATTTAGCATTTTAAGGTTATAAGTTTTAAGATACCCACTTCAGTGACAGCATGGTCTAACCCACTACTCTCGCAATAGACTAGACTGCCAATGACGGGTAGATCAAAGTTCAAATCTCGGTCAGGTGTATTGATGGAGGCTTTTCCAAAAATTGTTTTCAATGCAAATGCAGGTATTCTTCATCTAAACATAGCCTTCCTAATCCACAAAACCATTAGTGCAATTAGTACATAAGCGTATAACTCAAACTGATAGTATGACGAGGTGCTATCTTTTTTTTTTAGATGAACGCGTATACAAATATTCAAATCGGTATCTTTATAAATTAAAATGTCTAGCACATGGGATTTTAAGGGCTTAGTATAGCAATAATAACACCAGCATTAGCGTTGAAAGAGGTTGAGAATATGTACTAAAAGTCAATTCCCCTTCACCCGGTTGCGATTGAAAGATTAAAAATCAGAAAAGTCTATTCAACGTCGACTAAGCGATACGGATAACGCGGTGTTATTTTGCCGGGTAAAAATGAATTCTTTCATAGGTGCAGTTAGTTGTTCTAACCACTCGTCCACGAGTGTGGTTGGAGGAGATGTTAAGGAGGGGAGGGTGGTGGATCCCCAATTTGTGGCGAAACCTACCAACGCTTGAAAGAAGCATAATATTGTGTTGTTGTTTTTTTAAAGATTTATAAGCAAACACTCTAGAAAAGTTGGATGTGGTAGTAGAGGAGATAATGCTGATCGAATACACAATCAGCATGTTAGAGGAGATAAGGCTGATTGAATACACAATCAGCAAGTTAGAGGAGATAAGGCTGATTGAATACACAATCAGCAAGTTCTAGAGAGGCCACATACATGCAAAATCTGTAGAATACTGATGAGGTAAAGGTTTACGAGGCGTTGTTAATAAGCTACGAGTCTATTCCAAGCTGGCTCAGCTCGTACTTCATGACAGATCGTCGACTCCAAAGTATGTTTGACGAGGATGTACAAGGAATAAATATTAATAAACATAGTTTTAACACAGAAGAATCAAAAATATTGGTCTTGTTCTATGACAAGATTCTTTAATTTTGAAGCTTTAAAAAATTGACACCAGAACATTTATCTATGTGTTTTTCAAGTACAATTTGTTAAGTGAGAAAGTTTTGTTTTCGAGTTAACTAAAGACAAATATGCATGTTTTTGAAACTACATGTCAATAATTTAAAAAAAATCATTTTTTAGCACCACGTCTTACTACCCGTTTGTGTTATATGATTATATGCAGCACTAATTACTCTAATGACTTTAGGGATTAGGAAGGCTATATTTATAGAAAGTTTACTATCATTTGCATGGAGAGAGAGTGGAAAACCATTTGGGAAAATCCAGTACACCCAACTGAGATTCAAACCCCAACCTCCCCGTCATTGGCAGTCGAGTTTACTGCGAGACAAGCGCGTTTGACCATGCGTCCACTGATGTGGGTAGTAGTTTAATTATTTGTCAAATAAACGCCTTACTTCAACTAATTTAGAGCCTCGTTGGATAATGTAATTAGTATTCTAAGCTTTAAGAAATTAATACAATCTATTTAAACAACTTTTCAGTTATGCAGTTCAGCACCAGGAATATTGCTGGCTTACTTTGAGACAAAGATAAAAAAAAAAGATGGTTTAGAAGAAGTGTACCTGCATTCACGCGGAAGGATGCTTAGGAAAACCACAAAATGGAAACCAGCCCCTACCTCTGCCGCCCCGTTAACTTTTAAACCAGTATTGCGAGTCTGATTCCTTAGAAAACGTGATCATCGGTGTATGTAACATGATTAATTTTTTTTAAAATATATTAACTATACATAAATTCAAAAAATATGTTTTTCAAATTATAATTATATTTAAGGTTATGCTGTGGGTTTGATTTAAATAAACGATTAAACATGGACTGAATATATTTTTGAAAAAGATATTGTTTCTAGTCAGATATTTAATGAATTATAAATACTTTTTAATCATTAGTTTATATCTATCTGCTCACAATGTTGGTGTGTTTCTCTCTCTTAAAATAAAACGCTTTCATAGCTTCGGCGCCTTCAAGTCGTACCAGTAGACCCGACCGAGCGTCGGCCCTACTGCCACTGACATTCCAAATAATGTCCGGATTTAATTTCAATTAAGTCGGATATATTTTCCGCCAGAAAAAGGGGTCGTTTAAGTGTTCTCCCTCCCCTCCCCCATTAACCCTCTCCCCTTCCCTACCCATTTGATACGAGATTCCCGCAGGGTCTGTAGCAGCAGTAGAAGAGCGGGCAGTGTCTTCATGTCGTCATCATTTATAAAATTGTCATGGTTAGGAGAAAGAGGGGGTCGGAGAGCTTGAGAAATTGTCCGACAGTTTTTTTTTTATCTTATGGACTCTTGTTTT
>CABFOV010009928.1:5628-17763 GCA_902141375.1 Timema poppense
GAGAGAAGTATTTACGCTAGAATCCCAAAACACTAACGAGATATTTCGTTATTTTTTTAAGCACTGCGTCCTACTAGGCGTTCTGGCTTATACATCAATGTATTAATTACGTTAGCGTGTTAGGGATGAGGAAGGTTTAGTTTTATAGAGTGAGTACCCACATTTACGTGGAGGTAGAGTGGAAAACCATTTAGGAAATATCACAATCAGTACACCTGACCGGGATTCGAACTATGATCTCCCCATGATCGGCAATCTGGTATATTGTGAGAGGGCACCTTAGATCATGCGACCGCCGATGTAGGTGGAGGTGACTTAACCACTCAGACAGGCACACTTATTTGGTCTTTTGAATATTAATAGTGTAAAAACAATCTTTCATATTAATATTTTTAATAAAACTTACGTATCTCAATAAATCAAACTATAAACACACTAACTGTAGGTCTAATTCTCATTTCATATTCGTTTAAATGTGTGTGTGACTATTTCTTCTATAGAAGAAATAGAGAAGATGTCACCTTTGTGTTTTAGATTCCTTCAACATTTTTTCTCTTTTTCTGAGTGGACTTTCTTCAATAAATTACCATTAGTTTAATTTTATTTATATTTTGCAATTTCAATTATTATAATAACCTAATCATGAACGTTGTTAATAAACGTAACCACTCGTGCTCGAACGTAAGACAATATTCTAGCACCCACAAAGAGGTAAGAGAAAGAACAAGGTTTACATTATTATTATTATTATTAATTATTATTTAGCACCGCGTCTTACTACCCGTTCAGGTTATTCGCTTAAATAATAATTACGCTAATGGTTTAGAAATTATAAAGGTTGAATTAGAGGAAGTGAACCCGCATTTGCGTAGAGGGAGAGTGGAAAACCATTTAGGAAAAAAGCTTCAACTACCCGACCGAGATTCGAACCTCGTTCTCCCCGTCCTCAGCAGTTGAGCTCCACACGACTAGCGCGTTAGCCAACTACGCCACCGAGGCGGGTAGGTTTACATTGAACCGGTCAGGATCCAAACCAGAGACGTCCGCATGCGCTTATAAGTGAAACAGCTCTCTATAAATAACCATTCGAATTGTTTTATTTGGAGAATCATGCTCCCACGACCATGTGCCTACAAATAAATGTCTGTTACAAGGCTCGATGCAACTGTAAATATAGTGCAGTCAATTGTTTGGTTGCATTCAGGCGTTATTAGAAGCGGGCCGATGCATTGTAAGGCTTTTTGTTCCAAATGTTTGCCATCGTGGTTGAATGTTTTCTTTAGTAAGCATAAAAAAATAAAAAAGCTTTTGGCTGAATACTTTGTGCGTGCACTTCTGTTTATCTGTTTTAATATATACAATTTATCACCGACAGTTATACAGTTTACAGCACTCTTAACATGTTTTAGATGGGTTAACTTCACAGAACACAGGTTTGCCAACTGATGGAGTGCTTAACATACATTATGATGATCGTGGCTATGAGGAGTAATATTAAAAATAGCCTGTCTGGTAGATGAAATATGATAAACCTCAATTAATCTCAAATTTAATTTAAAGCACTTTTTATGTCGACAAATAGAAATATGTACAGTACAATACAGCATAAGCAAATCACGAGCAATTACACATTCTCTTTTCTCTAACAAGTCTTACTACCCGTTTGGGCTATAGCCCTACGATCGGTGACCTGGTGGTCTAGGGGTAAGGTGTCAGACTTCTGTGCTGGGGGTCCCGGGTTCAATCCTCGGTCCCGGCACAGATTTATCTGATTACCAAACCCTTCCTTCACCTCTGACAAGACATCTTGTGAATGTGGGGAATGCCAGGCCTCCACCGTGGTTCGGATCCCACGTTAAACTGTAGGTCCTCCATTTCATCGCACAATCACCCTACCATTACACATTAGCGTAAGAGCGTATAAATCGAACGGGTAGTAAGACGCGGTGCTAATAATAATAATAATATAGGCCTACGCATTTGTACTGATCAGGCTAGTGTATTAAGGATGAGTAAATTTGAATTATAAGAAGTGTGTCTGCATTTGCGTGGAGGGGTAGGAGAGGAGAGTGGAAAATTATCTATGAAAAACCTCCCTCAAATATAAACAATATGTCCCATTTCAAGGTTGGAAGATCGTTGTCAATCAGAGTAGATTCCCACATGTCTGTGACTGAAGAGTTCTGTCCTAGGGTGTGAAGAGAAATTAATTCATCTTCAAGCCCGCGCTCGTCAGAAGACAGAAGGGAAGACATTTCTCTGCTTGAATCTGAAATATCAAAGTGGAACGCATCACGCAAGAATTCAAACACCAATTTGAAACCATTGGAATAAGAAAACCGGTGGGGAGTATTGGTTGGCAGCGTTGCCACATTTACCCATTCAGAACGTAATGCTTCTAATTATATGCAGGTAATATCGAGCTGCAGACAGAACTCTTCATCGGGGGAAGTTTATTTTACTGTGAGAGCTGGTAAAATCAAATTCACCACACATTAATGGTGAATTCACCACTTGTGGCGATTGTCGACAGGGTTGTCCACCCCGGTCTTAAAACATGGGGTGACCAAAGCGGGTCTCTATTCAACTGGCGTTATTAGTGTACGAGTAGAGCCCGGACGGGTAGTCAGACTAGAGCGAGTAGCCTGCCAGCCTCGTGGAAGCTACACATGGCAAGCAGTGATGGCTGGCCACAGCTGAGCCGGGCTGCGGGCACGGGTGCTTTCCGTCACACCGGCGGAGAGGCTCGAGGGGGGAGGGGGGGCAGGACGGGTCTATTTAAAACAAAAGAGGTTAATAAGTGAGTGAACATGGGTAAATGTGGATGTAGGGGAAGTGTGGTGGACCGGGGTCCCCCATTATCAAACACGGTCACGTGGCACCAGAGAAAGAGAGAGGAATAATAAAGAAGACAAGGAATCCGTGTAGTAATAAAGTTAATCAGACACACAAAGACTGTAACAGGAAACAACAGTTCTTATACTGGCGTATTTGAAAGACACAGTCAAATATTAATAAAAGAAAAAAACTATAATTAATTAAATGACCAATAATTCCCTGAAAGGTAATGAAGGAGCATAAACTGAAAAAAGAAACGTCACTAGAATACAAAATACAAATGCCCATAACGGAGAGAAATAAATTAACACAAAATTATTGAGAAAGAATTGTGTGGAAATATCTAGAAAGAGTGATTTAAAGAGACAAAAAAAAATGAAGAAAATCAAGAAAACGCCATATTGGAAGGAATAAACAAACACAGCAGAAGAAAGACCATGAGACGCACAAGGAAAGATGAAAGGCAATTATAAAAGAGAATTAGGAAAACCAACAAATAAAGTATTTTAAAAAATAACCCAAAAACTTTGTAACGAGCAAAGCAGACGAAAGATAGTGCATATAAATTACTATCTGATAAAGCAAAATATAGCAATCACCAGGTACAATCAAAGAGAATGTGTTGAAGGAAGTATAACACCAGAGAATAGGAGAACATTATAGACCAACAAGATAGAGAGAGAGAGAGTAATGGACCAGAGAGAAGAGATACATGGACGGACAGAACATCTATAAAAATAGAACTTGTGGTCCACACAAAAAAATGTGCTGAGGTCAGCTCAGTGCCAAAATCGCGTGCCAACCGTAGCGCCACTGTCCTACGAAATGAGCACACGGCTTATAAAAAAAATGTGTGCTAGTCGTCTCTTTTCGAGGTTACACAACCCCCCGGCTCGAAGAGAAGAACACCTTAAACGTTGGAACGTTGAGGAGAAGAATATTGTTTTATAGACAGCTAATATATCATTTGTGGTTCTATTAATGTTGCCATTAAAGTGTAATATAAGGTGTCAGACTTCTGTGCTGGCGGCCGGGGTTCAATCATCGGTCCTGGCACAGATTTATCTGATTACCAAACCCTTCCTTCACCTCTGACAAAACATATTGTGAATGTGAGGAATGCCAGGCCTCCACCGTGGTTCGTATTCCACGTTAAACTGTAGGCCCTTCATTTAATCTCACAATCACCCTACCATTACACATTAGCATAAGTGCATATAACGCGAACGGGTAGTAAGACGCGGTGCTAATAATAATAAAATGTAATATGTTTTATTAGAAAACATTGATATTGTTCCGTAACTAAACAACCGCTTCGGGAGTTTATAAAACGCAATCATATAGAAACAGTTGGTAGTGCAAGAAAAACTATCTTGAAATGAATCAAGGCCTAGAGTATTTTCAGTCCTTAACGGCTATAATTCGTTTCACGGTTTTCTGGCAAGGTTGAGAACTCGAGTAAGTCATATGTGCTTTAAATGCGTTATAGTGCACCGCTTCTTAGCACTGTGAATACATGTATCATCGTCCGGCATACCTTTTAAGTTTTGAAAACATATTTATGATTTTAACTTGGTGTACAACACGTACTAAACAGGTTCCTTAACAAGAAACAACTCGCGTTCAAGAGAGAAACGGATAAAAGGGCGATTACACTATATATCAGCGGTGCGTTAGCTAGCTAGGAACTCCTCCTATTATGTTTGAAGTATCTCTAGATATATGGTGTTGCTGGTCATAAATTGGAGTAACACAATCGCGTATCTACGAATCCGCGTAGCTCGAGTCCGATTAGGTCCGAGATATACTGTGTATTTTAATATCTCAAGTGTAAGTAGAGCCAAACGTGTTTGGTTTTCCTAGGGTGTATATATTATCCATCCACACGTATGCTATTTTCAAACCTGATATTTAATTCTAAGTGCTCACGTCTAGTACAAATAGCTTAACAATTAAAAAATACTAGCATCAGTGAGCACATAGTCTAAATGTCTGTCTCATCTACTGGAGATGGTGAGGTCAAGGTTCACACCCGGTTGAATGTGGTGATAGTTTTCCTCAATATTTTCCCTGTATCACTTCACGCAAATCTGAGAACATTTCCTCTAAATTCTGTCCTTATGCCTACCGTAATAGTGTAGCTAGAATTCGTACAGCCCAGAATAGTAGTAAGATGCCATGGAGAAGGGGGAAGAACAGAACAAAGAATATTGAAAATAATTGCTTAAAGTATAGTTTTAACCTTCCATACATTAGCAAAGCTATAGTAGGATTCCGGTAGGAAGGGCCTTTTCGTTCATACATACTTTTTGTGGTCAACATTGACAAAATTTTACTATATTATTGACCGAGGTTTTGTTTTAGCTTGACCCTTCATCTGTTTATACGTGCGGATGTTTGTTCCACGATAACTGTCAAAGATTTAGAACAATTTTAGCAAAATTTGACAGGGACATCCTTTTAACCTAGTCCGAACTACGTATTTACACAGTTTCTCAACCTGGTTATCCGTTCCTATACAACGGTCACTCAAAAGGTTTTTCATTTGATAACTCATCTCAATTGATCTTAATTTGAAATTATAAGTAATGCATCGAGTACCCGGGGCTTTTTTTTTTTAATTTTGACATGCATTGTGAGATATGAACAACGGTAGGGAATTTACTGTACAATATTGATAATATCATTCTTTGTTTACTGTCTATGTTGATCACCCAATTCAAATTCTAAGAGAATCTACAAGACTTTTTTGACTGGAAAACCACAGAGAAAATTTAATTAAGACTGTAGTAAAGATTTTAAAAATATGACATAGTTATATAAGGCGCTACTCTCGGACTAGACTAGACTGCCTATGAAGGGGAGATCGAGGTTCGAGTCTTGGTCGGATGTAATGAGGGTGGTTTTACAAAATTGTTTTCCACTCTTCTTCCATGCAAGTGTGGGTATACTATATCTCAATATAACCTTTTTAATCCCTAAAACCATTAGTACATAATCGTATAAACCGAACGGGTAGTAAGACGTGGTGATAAAAAAATATTTATTCTTAACCGGATGTACTTAGCAGATTTTTTAATGGAAGGAGAGAGTTATAGTATTCACAGACAAACTAGTAAGTGTTATTCTGTAGGTACATATCGATAATGTTTATCAGATGTGACAGCTGCAGATGAATATATTAAAGTAGTTCTTATAGCTGCTATAAATATCAGCTATGGTGGGTGCTCCCTAAAAAAGCTAAGCACCAATGTGGAAGGTAGGAGATTGAGTTCGACTCTCATTCGACTTCACTAGGGGTACATTTTATATAAATGCATATTTCCGCTCCTTTCTTCAAGTAAATATTTTTGCGCTCCCTCACGTTGGTAGTTCTGTATCAAATGTGCAAGCCGAGACTTGAAAAGACGAAAATGTAATATATTAGAGGATCGTTGTCGCGATGGCTGCATATTACCGCGGTAAATTATATTTTAAAAAATTTTATTGATTAAATGTCATATAGAATTAGACCTCACTCGACTTTGTAGTTAAAGGTTTACTGTTAAGGCTATCAACTTTCCATGGATTTTGAGATTTTGTGTAATATATTCGTCCCCTTCGCCTCACGATGAGAACATTAAAACTACCCCTCCCCAGCTCTATAATTATTCTTTACACCAAACCACTCAAGTAAGAATTGATTTTTTTTTTGCCAAAGACAAATATTTTATTTACCAATACCCACAATATACAAATCATGATTTTCAAGGTGATGTAATCAAATAATGAGTGTACAGATGAGTTATTGCATACAAAGAAGGAAAAGATGGAAAATTCTCTAGGAAAACTGTGTTTTTGTTGACAGTTATTTATTAACGTATTAACTTAAATTTCGCTGTTGTTAGCCTCTAATTGATGAACATAAATATTAATATATATATTCTTTTAAAAAAAACAAGTACTATTAAACCCGAGACCTCTGAATGTACTTTAGTTGGGATGTAGCTTCTTTCCTAACAATTAATTTCCATGTGGATACAATTAAAAATAAGATGAACTCACAGTAAAAATTTACAATTATTTCAATTATTTATTTTATTTTTATTTAAAATTGAAATTTCATTCCTACCTAAAGTCTTCTTTGTAGTCACAGTTCTAATTTTACATTATATAAAGTGAGATGAGTGTAATAAAAAATAAGAGACATAATGAATTACTATAATAGTTTTGAAGAACAAACCAAATAGTAATTATGTTAGTTATATAAAATTGTATGTAAGTGTTCAATATAATTAAGGGCTAAGTTTTTCAATTTTATTTTTGTTTCAAGAAAATGATTTAAAAATAAAGTTAAAAGAGTTTCAATTGTTTTAATGAATATTCATACTCAATTTATTATATTAATTTTGTGCTAGGTTGGTCTCAGCCATTGTAAACATACTGAATACCCAGAAGAAAATTTCGTCTTTTGTTATATTTTCTAATTAGCACATTTTTCTACTGTCTTATGAACCAGTTTTGTACAATTTTTCTATTATTGTATTTCCACTAAGGCAGATTTTAGCTCATCTCTCTAAAGAATCAACATTAAAATTCAATGCAATTTTTTTTTCATTTAAAAATGTTCCATCCAAATAGGATGAAATTATCTATGAGAAATGGTACCAAGATAATATTGGTTATGGACTTGCTTTTAATACTTTAATACTAGAGTATAGATGATAAATATAACATCAAATTATTTAACCAACATCCTAGACCTTTACACTTTAAAATAAGTGCTCGTTTATCAAAATCGATTAAGTTCATTTCTCTCAAATTCGATTACTGGAAGTAATCTTTTCAAATTACCACAAAATCGGTAAATTTAACTTCCAAATATATCGATACATAAATATTAAAATTGTCTAATATTTTTAATTTATTTTGACTTACACACACTCTAAAAGTATAGTAAACATAGAAAGGGTGTTGTTAATTGATGTAAGATATACCCAAAATAGTATGGCTAAGATGTGAAAATACTACCAGGACAATTTTCAAGGAATAAAAATCCAAATTAAATATCAATAAATTAACATTAAGTAAATACATGTCTCTTTATGAAATTGAGATGCACCACCCAGAATGGTCAATAGTTACAAAATGGTGTATATCTAATCTTAGAAGGGTATTCGCTAAGAAATTTGGTAAACTAAAGTTGTAAGGACTAATTAAAAATCTAATTTTGAATTTTTACTTTTTCCCTTGGTAGTTCATACAAGTACTTTTCCCCCTAGTTGGATATAGCTGTTTTTATATTTTTCTAAGATGATTTGCTGTTTTCTTGACGATTTACTTTACATGCCCTTGACTTTTTTCTTATAAGTTAAACTGCATCAATCAGCTAAATTTTTAAACTTTAAGTTTGTTTTGATTCAAAAATCTATATTATAATCATATTGTAATTATATATATCTAATCAGAGTATATACACACAAAAAGTGGATGCGTGAGATAGAGGCATATAGCGTGGTGCTGTGTAATTAATAATAATCATTAAAAAAAATTAATTAAGAAGGCGTGTCATTGTCCTTCCATATTATCATTGAGCTGGTCCTTACTAACCAGGACAGTAATGAAATAGGCTTTCCCATATAATAGAAGTTTCCCTCAAAATGTTTTATGGTTAAGATTTTCACATCAGTATTAGAGCTAGTTTTAATACCATAAATTAAAAATAGTTTTCGTTCTACCTGTTTCATCCGTAGGGACCATAACAATGACAGTTTAGAAAGATCACTTCTCAAAATTTATTTTTCACTAATATGCTGAATACACTAAAGTACACACGCGTATTAGTATCAAAAACACATATTTCAACCGCTGAGCCGATTGTTGACATGTGCTGCCATCTTTCATTGCACAAGTAAATCTAACTCAAGAGGCCAGAACAATGGTTATTATATCGGAGACAACTGTTTAAGATACCATTAATCAAAAGATAATTCAATAATTATTGTTGTACACATTTTTGTGAATACTATTTTTTTATCTTATATAAAATATGACAAAATGCCATTAGAAAGATATGTTACCATTTTCTAGATGAATATAATCTTGTAATGTAAGAATGTGGGCGAGGACTGGCCGGGGCAGATCCTGTTACACACATTCTAGCAGTTAAAATATTGTAAATAATATTTAGATACGTTACCTTAAATATAGTTTCACTATCTCACCTCAATAATACACCCAGGACACATCTACTGTCAAGGAAAATAGTTTTATTTTCAAAAGACGGAGTGTTGGCTTTTACCATGACGTAGGGGCTAGGGTAACTAATCACAAATCTAAAGGACGTTGGTTCTATTCCTGGAGGTGCTGACGACAGTATTGAATATTTGCTTACGAATGTGTGGAAACAATTTCATTTAAATAGATAAACGTCAAACACAGCAGTAAGATATGGTTTCTGTACACTTGACCAGTCAGGTTTCTAGCAAGTAGAATCGCTTCGGTGGCTGCGTGGTCTAAGGCGTCACTCTCGCAATAGACTGGACTGCCATTGGAGGAGAGATTGAAGTTATAGTCCTGGTTAGGTGTGAGGATATTTTTTCTTAAATGGTTTTCCATATAAATGCATGTACACTTCCTCTCAATTCAACCTTACTCATATTAAAACATTATAGTAATTAGTAGATATTCGTATAGCCCTAACGGATAGTAAGATTCAGTGCTAAAAGGAACTAATAAGTGTTTATCTGGGTAAAATGGCGACTTGTGCATGCACTAGTAATATATATAAGACCACAATGTGTGTAGTAACTGATCGCATTTCAAGGTCATGTCATTGTTTAGTTAAGGGTGGGCAGTTAGCCAATTGATTATATTTTGTCTGTAGTCTTGGGTCTATCCTAGTCATAGACACTGGCATGTTTGGTCGCGTGGCCTAAGACGTCATCCTCATCTGGCCTAGTTTGGGTCTACCCAGTAATTAGGTTATGCACCATATATCATCCTAATAATATAAACAAAGAGGGATAGATGTTCTAAAACCTTAGTTAATTTGTAAGTCGTGTTTTTATAAAGCTCTATTTAGAAAGGGAACATTAAATTCCTCGATAAAATATGTGTGTCGTATAAGTTAATTAAACTTCTTTTTTATTGGTAAGACATAATATTTATTATGATGAAGATATAATATACCTCGATAGTTTTTAGTTAGAAAATGTTTAATTATATCGTTATTAAATATTTTTATTTGATTATGAATTGATAGTTTTAATAAAAAATTATTAAGTGTTAATTATTTGGATATGAACTTTAGTGCTCGAAAATAATGTATTTTACTTTTATATCCATAAGAACAAACGGCATTCAAATGTAAAATAGAACAATTTAATTATTTTCAAAATATATTAATATTTAACAATGGTAATAAAAACAATTAATCAAATAGGTATGCAAGTCGTCTGATAATTTTGATAAATACGTAGTGATAGATTACTAAATTAAATCCTTAATTGATTAAATACATAATTGAAAGTTATGTATTGGTTGATTGTTTAACTCAATTACTTTAAAAATCTACAGAATTCAACAATCTGCACAAATGGGCTCCGTGAATAAATAATTATTTAAATAGGATATTGAAAAACAAGCCCGAGTTCAATTACCGTCTCAAAGTGTCACTTTTAAACATATATTTTAATTATATGTTTCTTAGTAGCGTGTATCGCTACCTGTTTGGGCTATGATTAATAAAGTTAAATTTAAAGAAAGTATATCCGAATTTGCGTGGAGAGGTAGTGGGAAACCTTTATTGAAACCACCCTTAGTACACCCGACTGGGATTGAAGCTCGATCCCCCGATCTTTGGCAGTCTAGTCTACTGCGAGACCAGGGGCATTAAATGATTATACAGATAGCAGTAAATTGTGATATAACGACTAGAATGTGGTACCACCAATAGTAACAAATGTATCACTTATTCTGTTAATATGATATCATTAATATTAATTACAATTCACTGAGAGATGAAATCAAAAATAAAAATAGGCAAAAAAATTCATAAAATTAAAATAGATTCGTTTAATTATGTAAACTCAGGTTTTTATGGTGGGGTCACTAGGGATAGATCAGTTTACGTGGGAATTTTATTAGCTATATCTGTGATCATAGCGAGCATTTTAAATAGGCTTACGAAAGTAAAATAAATATTTCAAGCAATAATGTAGTCCTTATATACAAGTTAAGTTATAGAAAACTCTGGAGAAAATAAAGTGGGTATCAATACCAAAACTACCAAAATTACGATCACGTATTCAGATGTTAAGTCATTTAATCTAGACCTTTCGATTTAGATAAATAGTTTCAATACCTACAAACTACCTTCCTCAGTGGCGTAGTTGGCTAATGCGCTAGATCTTGTTAAGCTAGACTGCCGAGGATGGGGAGATCGAGGATCGAATCTCAGTTGGGTGAACTGGGGTGGTTTTTCCTAAATTGCTTTGCAATCTCCCTCAACGCAAATGTGGGTTCACTTTTTCTATTCAACCTTTCCAATTTCTATTCCATTAGCGTAATTAGTACTTAAGAGTATAACCCGAATGGGTAGTAAGATGCGGTGCTAAATTAAAAAAATACCTACAAACTAATAATATTAGAGTAGTTATGTGAACAGTAGAGCTCGCTACCTTCATAGTTATTGTTATTACAGTCCTAACATTTCTCTTTGGATTTCAGGTTGAGATTTCTCCTTGAACAAGTTTGGTGTAATACCAATTTATATTAATAAAATGACGAGTTTGTTTCTTTGTTTGTTTGTTTGTTCGTCATGAGCATTGCGCAATATACACTAATAGAATAGGGCTGAAATTTTAAAATTAGTAGCCCCTGTGCAATATATATGCACCTCGAAGCTAGAATTTAAAATTGTTTATAATATTTTGGTAAAATTGTACCGTAAGAAATAAAATGAAGTAAAGCCTTGCCAGGGGTATCCATGCAAATAATTGAAATAGATGTATTTTTTAAAAAAAATTATTATTATTATCATACGTTGTTCAGCCCTGGTTCAAAGCATGTCAGTGCCGAATTTCATTCAGATGGGTGAATGCATTGGACAGTAATCTTCAAACAGACGTAATAAATACCAAATGGTAGATTTAAAACAGGACTTTTCTCTGCTCAGTCAACCAATAAAATAAAAGCATTTGATCAATGTTGGACTAAAATAAAATTGTTTATATGCTATAAAGCTGCCAGAATCCTTCTCAACTTGTAGTCATCTTGAAAGGAGTTTCCAATCAGTCTTCGAGTCCGCAGAATATC
>CABFOV010009929.1:0-13447 GCA_902141375.1 Timema poppense
ACAAGATCAGGGTCCCTAGGTCACCACCAGACGATATCAGGGTCCCTAGGTCACCACCAGACAAGATTAGAGTCCCTAGGTCGCCACCAGCCAAGATTAGAGTCCCTAGGTCACCACCAGACGATATTAGAGTCCCTAGGTCGCCACCAGCCAAGATTAGAGTCCCTAGGTCACCACCAGACGATATTAGAGTCCCTAGGTCACCACCAGACGAGATTAGAGTCCCTAGGTCACCACCAGACGATATCAGGGTCCCTAGGTCACCACCAGACGAGATGTAACTGTAGAAATGTCCAAGTGTTTCGTACATTTTGGTCCTAGATTAAAAGCACGGTTTGTCCTTGGGATCCGCCATATTCCGGCTGTAGAAGCAGAACGGTCTAAACTCATTTCCGAGGGTTTACACCTTCATCTCTCAAAGGCACAAGTTTCTGGACTGGTTTTGGTGACTGGGAAGTTAAGATCCGAACAGTTTTCCACCCTACGTCCAAGCGAATGATAATCTATTCTATCCCCTTCTTCCCGACCCTCCCATGTAAATGTGTAGAGAGAACGTACGGGTAGTAGGACGGTTACCAAAGACAGTTGTGTCCCTCATGTAAAACACTGCCTAATTATCTGCTTTAACAAAATCGTTGAAGACATTTTCAAAAAAAAATAAAGAATTTTCAAAAATTATTACTAAACTAGAATTATTTTTAGAATTGGGTTTTAAATGACAATTTTTTCTCGAGGTATTATTGCTCGCATATTACACACACACATACATATATATGTGTGTTTGTGTGAATGGAGTACGTGAAACTGTTTCAGTTTAGACCCAGGTACAGACAGACAGACATGGAGACAGACAGGGTAACAGACAAACAGACATGGAGACAGATAGACAGGGTAACAGACAGACAGACATGGAGACAGATAGACAGGGTAACAGACAGACAGACATGGAGACAGATAGACAGGGTAACAGACAAACAGTAACAGACATGCAGACATGTAAAGTAAGACAGAATTGTAAAACAGGTTTTTTTTTAGTTTGGGGCCATTTTAATGTCAAGGTCGAAAATGTTCGCTATATGAGACAGTCCACAGTCCAATCATCGTAAGAAGAAGCTAACCTGACAACTAGAACTACTCCCACGTGTGATATTATCAACACAACATGTCTGTAGTTTACAAAAAGAGCCTTGTTACGAAAAGCGGACAGTAGCAGGATTAGTGCTCGCTCCAACTGACTCCGGCATGAATTATTCATGACGATCTGCGAATGTGCTTGGCTGATGGAGCCGTTCAAGAGAGAACAGAAATATCGCGACAATCTGGCCGAGATACGTACGGACCAGTCAGACTTGCCTACTAGCTCTGTAAGTCATTGAGCTAGTGTGAGCTAGTGTTGGCACAGACACACGTCCCAAGGTCAAATGCTCGTCATCTAATAACACATGGCCAATTTGACGTGAATTAAAATAAAACTGCATCACAAATCCTTCCTATCCTGATGTGTGTGTAATTTTGGTGAATCAAACGTTCAGTGAGGATCAGTACTATACTAACTAGTAGATTCTAGTCCACGGTTAGTTTATAATCTCCAACAGAGCGCTAAGGAGAGTTAATACCCCCCAGTCAGTAAGTACCGTGACCTGATGGTCTAGGGGTAAGGTATCAGACTTCTGTGCTGAGGGTCCGGGGTTCAATCCTCGGTCCCGGCACAGATTTATCTGATTGCCAAACCCTTCCTTCACCTCTGACAAGACATCTTGTGAATGTGTGGAATAACAAGACTCCACCGTGGTTCGGATCCCACGTTAAACTGTAGGTCCTCTATTTCATCTCACAATCACCCTACCATCACACATTAGCGTAAGTGCGTATAACCCGGACGGGTAGTAAGACGCGGTAGCACACGACTATAGGCAAGTGTCAGAAGGGAGTGGGTTGGTCGGTTGTTGCTCTCAGGCCAGTCGCAAGTCCTTGTAAGGCGCGCACAGAGTCTACTGGTTAGATTGTAGTTGTGGACAGTCAGGTGTTTAGCCGGGGGGCCTGGCCCCAGACCGGGCCAGACTGCTTGGCTAGAGAACCGCGGTGATGTGTTCCTTCACACCTGGATGGTTACATCAAACTATTCCTCACTGTCCTACCACCCATCCTCACTACCCACATACATTAATGGTGAAGAGATGAGAGATGTATAATCTATAAGAAATATTCCCGCGACCGGGGCTCGAACCACAGCGTTTCCAGCACCAGTAAATTAGAAAAGACTAGACTGACATGTCCTGGTAATAAGACAATATTGTCTCCGGTCCTCAATTGGACAATTGTTCCTCAGACCAATACAAACAATCCCCTGTGACAGGTCCTGGCACTAACAGAATGTTTTAATAGCACTAATCGTACTAATCGTACTAATCGTACTAATCGTACTGAGTGACAGCTCCACCAGAGTATTACCAAGTTAAATAAAGCAAACTAATATGTTGTCTTGGTGGTATCCACCACCCGGCGAGCAGTGGTGTGTGGCGGGTTAGTGTGGTCACAGGCGCACACCACTGGCCCTTCCTGTTGATATGTTCCATGATGGCAGTCTCGGGTCGTACTATTGATATCAGTACAGAGCACGTCTGTCTAGTGAACTGATGGGCCCGCCCGGGCTAAATGATCACCAACATTGATGAGCCGGAGGCTACGTTTCTTCTAGAATTAAGTTAGT
The DNA here is from genome assembly GCA_902141375.1 of Timema poppense. Lineage (NCBI taxonomy): Eukaryota > Metazoa > Arthropoda > Insecta > Phasmatodea > Timematidae > Timema > Timema poppense. The sequence goes on from CABFOV010009929.1 coordinate 2,711, forward strand.
TTGTGAGACGTGTGCTGAAATTACAGGTGTGTTCATATAGTGAACTTTAATACCCTGAACAAAGTATACCTGTTTATATGAACACTGTGTGGAGAGCTTGTCTTCTAAATATAAGTTTGCCTTGTGCTCGGTGTGGGAACTAGCCGCTCATTAGGATAATGTGTTAATTAGAGTAATTATGTCTATTTGTGTTCTTTCCCTCGTATCACACGTAAACATCGACCTTTACAACAACAAGTTATTTTCGCATCGTGCATTTTATATCCCCAGTTTACATTTCTGCGCGAGATAAATAGCAAACCCACACGAATCACACTCTGTCAGGACACGAGGCCCGCACGCACGCACATACACACGCGTGAAACTGTGCCAGGGACAAGGAGCGCGGCCACTTCTTGGGGTGTCAGAGTCTTAACTAGGCTAGCATGGTCTTTGTGGGGACTTTAGACTGACAGAGTCTCTTAACTAGGCTAGCATGGTCTTTGTGGGGACTTAAGACTGACAGAGAAACTTAACTAGGCTAGCATGGTCTTTGTGGGGACTTTAGACTGACGGAGAGACTTAACTAGGCTAGCATGGTCTTTGTGGGGACTTTAAACTGACAGAGAGACTTAACTAGGCTAGCATGGTCTTTGTGGGGACTTTAGACTGACAGAGACTCTTAACTAGGCTAGCACGGTCTTTGTGGGGTCTTTAGACTGACAGAGACTCTTAACTAGGCTAGCACGGTCTTTGTGGGGTCTTTAGACTGACAGAGAGTCTTAACTAGGCTAGCATGGTCTTTGTGGGGACTTGATACAAACTCGCAAATGTTGGTCTGATGAGGTACAGTCGATGACACAAAACTTGGTAGGAGACCATTTAATTCCCAGCCCTCGTGACAGTGTTGGTCCAGAGCTAAGCACGTCAGTCGACCACGCTGGCAGTGACAGTGTATAGGAGGAACACGCTCCCAAATTACGACATATGAGTAACATAAACCGATATAGGGTCCCTGTGTGCGTGTGTGTCCTGGTTGAACACGCACAGGGGATGGCCCCGCCACATGTGGGAATCATGATGATGTCCCTGAAACCTACCTACCACACACCCAGGTGAGGATCACGTGTGTCTGGTTTCAGTTCCTTTCAGCGAGCCCGTGAAGAGGCCCTGAAACCTACCTACCACACACCCAGGTGAGGATCACGTGTGTCTGGTTTCAGTTCCTTTCAGCGAGCCCGTGAAGAGGTCCTGAAACCTACCTACCACACACCCAGGTGAGGATCACGTGTGTCTGGTTTCAGTTCCTTTCAGCGAACCCATGAAGAGGCCTTGAACAACGAACCAGGAGATATCTTTCAGTTGGAATGTTATCCCAAGCAGAGATGACATCTAAGAAAAGAATATGCTGAGAACGGTTGACAGATCAATTTGTGGACAGATCAATTGATTGATAAGTTCAAGTCTATTGAACCCAGGACCGAGAACTTGAGGATGAGGGTGACAACAATTTCTACAACAATTAACGTCACGTACAAGATATTTAAAATGTATTAATAACAATAATAATAGGGTTAAGGGGGCACATCATCATTAGATTATTACTTACTTAATATATGGCATTAGCGACCCGAAGGTTCAGTATTGCACTAACCCCTATCTTGAGCTAGTTCCATCCAGTCCACCTCATTACACCCTATCCCTATTTTAAGCTAGCTATATCCAGTCCACCTCATTACACCCTATCCCTATCTTGAGCTAGCTATATCCAGTCCACCTCATTACACCCTATACCCTATCTTGAGCTAGTTGTATCCGGTCCACCTCATTACACCCTATCCCTATCTTGAGCTAGCTATATCCTGTCCACCATAATCTACCATACAATGTCTTGTGATGAGTACAGTGTATGTAATGTAACCTTCCCACTCCCCAAGATAAAGATATTAGCGTTTACAATTATATTTTTTAAATGTCACTAATATATGATATCTTAGTGTAAGGTATATGCCCCTCCACCAGTGATCCGTCATCAACTGCGTGGTTGTAATCGCAATGAGAAACAAGACCTTGTGATTCTGTAAAACTCACTTAGGTTCGGTCACTACCTCTATTTAGAGAAGTTATAGGAAGTCCAGTACTCGACAACTACACAAGCTACTAGATCAATTTCCTTGTTTTCGTGTTATTAACGTTGACAACAAAACATGTTGGTAGTTTCTAATAGGCTCTTCTTACTATGTACTTGCTGTAGTTTCTAATAGGCTCTTCTTACTATGTACTTGCTGTAGTTTCTAATAGGTTCTTCCTACTATGTACTTGCTGTAGTTTCTAATAGGTTCTTCCTACTATGTACTTGTTTTGTGACCTTGTTACAACAAGTAAACAATTAGAGGTTGTTTCACTCACACCCCTGGCCCCAGTTGACTCATCTCAGCAAGACCGCGACTCCACAACACATCGTGGCACTGTTTAATACTTGACTGAATGAGGCCCATGGTTCATTCCCCGTCGTGAGTACCGAGCCGCGCCAAAAGAAAAAAGAAGAACGATATGCACGAGCGCGCTGCGCTCTATCGGTTGTGTTCGGCAAACTCATAGAACTGTTCTTTCCACACGCGCCTGGAGAGGTGTGGTATGTCCCAGTATGTTCTAGACGCGTACTACCCCTTACCCATCTCTGACTCCTATTGTTTCCACGCCTTGAGAACATGTGGTAGATTCATAGGATATATAATGGTAGGATTCTGTGATGTAGTCACATATTACATACTGGTTTCAAGGTGAGCGACGCTGTCATAAGCTGATTAATGTTAAAGTATTCTAAATTCCCTTTGGACCTAAACTATTTTAACTTATTCAAAATGATCGTTTCTGGACTTATAAAATTTAAACTTATTGATTATTAACATGGAATTTGCATCTAATGGACTTAGTATATTTGGGCTCCTAAAGCCATGGACATATTTTAAATCATTGTACGGTTAGTTCAAACCGTTTTTATCTCATTGGGAGACAATTGGTTTATGTGTTTTTACTTGGAATTTTAGCTTATCCGCCTAGTGGATTTTTTTTTTTTGCCCTTTGGGTACACGGCCATTTGGGACGGTTATTAGCTGATAGTGTCGTTCGTCGGCTCTACTTATTTTAATATTTTGTAGGATTGAAATCATCTTGTTATTTATTGGGAGAGTCTTTAATATTGTTGGTAATGTTTAAAGTGTATTGTTTGTTAGTTAAATATGGGGCCGACAGCCGGTAAGAGTGTACTGTAGACTTCGCTGTATTAATTAAATGTTTGGACAAGCCGCTTGGCGGAGTCGTTATCAAAATTAAAGTTTGATGTTTTGGCAGATGCTTTCAAATATAGTCCTGTTTAGTTGGGAGGACGGTCATCTAATGGAGCCATATTGTTATTGTTTCAACTAATTGAGAGCTTACGAAAAGAGCAATTAGATAATTATTTTGTATTTATAAAATTGTGTTCCTGATTGGTTATTAATGCCTAGGATTTACCCGTAAATTACAATTATGATAGGGCAAAGGATATCAAACTGAGATTGTTATGAAGGTCGATTTAAAATATATATCGTGTGTTTTGAACCGCCATTTATGGGCGAGAGTAGGATTCTTGCAAGTATTAAACGTTGATTATCTGTAGTTATGACTGGTGCGAGACAGTCCTGCCAACTTGTCACGTTGGAACTTACCTTTCATTACTTCTCTCATATTGTATAATGCCAATTTTTACTTTAATTACTTTCTATGGTTCATAAAACTTGTGGGTAACAATAAAGCATGCTCATTTTGAACTGATTTTCAGCGCCTAACCCTTTGAGCTGGTTCACTAGTCTCATAGAGTTGTTTGTTACGTGAATAAAATAACTCTTGTTACCATCCCTGTCTGTTATTTCTGAGTGATGATAGAGGGGGCGGGGGTTACAGCTGTACTTTCTAATAGGCTCTTCCTACTATGTACTTGCTATAGTTTCTAATAGGCTCTTCCTACTATGTACTTGCTATAGTTTCTAATAGGCTCTTCCTACTATGTACTTGCTGTAGTTACAAAGTTGGTAGAGAGAGAAGGCACTATGTTCCCTGCCACATCATGTGACACATAGTAACTCACCAGGCACACCACAATGGTGAGGCACCAAAGAGTCGTCTGCGTTGTTGTTGAGGCCGGTGGGCATACGGTAGACGGCGTGCAGGATAGGAGCGGTGTGGTCCCGCCAGTTCTCTGCGGGCTCGATGAAGAAACTGTCAACGGAGGTTCGGATGTGGCCAGTCTGCAAACAACACACACGTTTAGTGGTAGACGAGTTCATAGCTCCGTCACAGTCCATGTCCGTGACCCCAAGTGCTAGAAATACACAGCGTGTAACATATTATATTGGTGGTCTGGAACAAATCAGGTGAAATAATGTAGCCTTTAAGGAACGCGGTTGGAAACATTCTTTTTTCGATTGTTGTATTATTATTATTATTATTATTAATAATAATAATAACGTAGCGTTAGTTTAAACCAGAAAGCGTGTTCTAATCCGGAAACAATAGGAGTACACTTCATTCCTGCTTTCCGGAACGTTACTATTACATTTCCGGCCGGAGGCGGGTATCTTCGTCTCACTCCAACTACGCGCTCAAGATGTCAGAAGCAAACCACCAGTTCCGACCAGGGGCGGAGGGATCTCTGTCTCACTCCAAACTACTATTGGAGTTGAGTGTTCCAGGTGAGCCTTGCGCCAAAAACAAACCACTTGAGGCTTCACGCCACCAGAAGTGGAAGTATGACAGGAAGTCGTACAGAGCGTAGTCCAAGACATAAATTATGGAACCATTTCAAGACAATAGCTAGAAGACCTTAAACCCTGATTTTCTTACGAATTGACCTTATCCAACTACAGATCATATAAACACTTGCAAGTAAACCTAGTAACTTTTCTAGCTGTTTATTTGTAACATACCAAGTAGTAATTATAATCGATGTTAGTGTAAATGTACTCTCTGGCGAGAGAGTCTCTAAATGCCTCAAGCCCCGCCTCAGTCAAACCACGACTCTGGCAACTTGCCTCGAAAACACAAACTCACACGAGCGGTGTTTACAAAAAAAAAAATTACTGAGCTGCGTGGGGTTTTTCTAGCGACTTGCTGAAAGAAAAACAAACGAGTCCCAGCTTTCGCAACAGTACATTTCCAGTGTTGGGCAGTAAAATGAGCTAATCCCCTGTTGTTTCTTCACGTGTCAATATTACCAGGCGAGTTGCTCACCTTGCCGCGGGCAGCGCCTCTGGCGGTGTGATGGCCTACCAGGAAGTGAGAGGGGAGTAATCTACAGTGGACCGGGGCGCTCAAGGATGGGATAACACCTGACCGCGCTTACAAACGAGAGAGAGAGAGCTAGTCAAGTCGATATTGTGTTTACAGGCGAGCGGGACGACGACACGTTGATTGTCCCGCGGGCTAAGACGTTGGGCTCACAATAGTCGATGACCGTCAAGAGAACTGTATTGTACCAAGTGACCATCAGGGTTTATCTTTAAGCTCTCTCTCTCTCGCTGCATGCGAATGCTGATGCATTCTCCCAGAAAACTCGTCCAACTCGATCCCCAGGAGGGTCGCGCGCCATTCAGGAACAAGGCTAGGAGTGAGGCGATGGCAGCGCTCCAAGGTCGCCGGTTGAAGGCCTGGCGCGGTGGCCTCGGAGGTGGTCAGGGCCGTCGAGACATTCCCGAGGCTCGGAGGGTGCTGGCCTCAGTATTTCTACAGTTGCCTCAATGTCACTAAGATATTCCCCGAGAAGACACGTTTGTCGCGGCTGTGAGATAGATAGCCAGTCCCGTCTACTCGTGGGGGGAAACCCCCCCCCCTCCCCCGAGACAAGACGAGATTACCAAGGTCTATAGATGTTCCCTTGACAAGGTCATGGTCGCTTCAAAGAGGTCTCGACACAAACATCAGGTTCTTAACTCGCCAGGTGCACGTATTTATTTTAATCGCCCGCCGAGGCAATTATTTTAAATACGTTTAGTAACGAATTGACTTTAAAAGGACTTATGGGTAGAGAAAAAAAAAACAGTGACGTCATAAACAACAAATGCTGCGCTCAGAGAGGTCTACAGGTTCATTTCTGGTCGGGGATTTCCAAATTGTCATTTTTAACTGGTTTTCACAATTTGTTTCTACAGCCGAATGGTAAAGCGTTCTTTATCAACCTGTGCCCTTAAATTAGGGTCAATTACGGATTATAGACAGGTCAATAAAGCAATAAAAATATTGACGAGCCTTTTAGAAAAAATAACATTTTACTATAATATTATTGCTAATATATTTCAAAAATAACTGCAGAGTACGTGACTTGACGTATAAAAACATGAAAACGGATCTAATAACTTTTCCAGCAGTCTTCCTATGAAGAGTGAACTGTATTTAGTAATTAGTTAGAAGAAAACAAATGATTGTTTACTGAACACTACTACCAAGTTTCAAACAATAAAATTACGCTAGCATGTGTTATAAAAGTGCGCGAGGCTGAATTATTCCCACCTAACCTGAATGCTCCTGTAAAAGTGGTGATTGCAATGAGGGACAGTCTGTTCCAAGAACATGGAACTGTCTCAGTACAGTCGCGAGTAACACCATCTTCCCTAGGTCCATCTATTCAAACGGCCTATAGCTACGGTGTATTTAAAGTGGATATAGCTGTTTTATCTCCACACGACTTACAAACTAAACTGTCGTGGTGAAAGAATCCCTAGGGTCGAACCCGGAAGCCGTGACTCGACCATTATCCTCCTCAAGGACATGTGATGAGGAGTAATTGAGAAATGAGGAGGAAGTAACAGTGCAGAGTGGAGGTGCATTCAAGATGGCATCATTCAGGGGTAATTGGCCAATAGAACGCCGCTTGGAGCAACAAGGGGCTAACAGGTCAACTAGCTCTGAGCTAAATACCAGAGGGAAACTTCTAGAGGCATGGGTACAGTTTGTTCGGTAGATCCCAGCATCTGTCGGTCCATAAGATCCGCCGTCCGTTGTGTCTTAATATGACTCCGGTCGCTGTGCTCTAAGCCCACAACATCACAGGCTTAGTCGGGGTTGTTTCTCTTTGTGATGATGATAGTTTTTCCACTCTCTCTCCGCGTAATTGCGGGTACACCTCCCGCTCTAAATTCAACCCCGCTCATCCTTATCATATCAGCATAGCTAGTATATAAGCGTGTAGCCCGAACGGGTAGTAAGACACGGTGCTAAAAAGATTCTAGATTTCTCTTGAGAGAAGTTTTATTGCGACGAGGAAATGTAATATGAATAGGTTGGTAGTCCTTGGGTTGATTTACTAGGTCCGTGTATATACATGGCTCGGGACTGTAAATACAAGGAATGGAAAGTCTGTCTGTGATCTCGTAAATCAATTGGCCAACAAAGGACAAACTGTTTGAACCAACGCAGCTCGTCCACACCACTATAGTCTGCTACCCCTGACCCTCTATACTGTACTGCAACACTCGAGTTGGGTTCAGTTCGAAGGGCTACTATCATCAGTAGGCCCTTAGTGTTCTCTACCACTCCAGAGTACAAGAGCTGACTACCTCATCACCATCACACGGAGTCGAACTAAGGACGTCGGATGTCAGAAGGTCAAGAACGTAGAGGGGAAAAAACTATATATTCAAGTGGATAGAAGTAACCACCGTTTGAGCCAGGTGGGGAGAACACAGCGCCATCTGGTGAGTACTGACCATAATAGCAGGGAGGGGATCAAGTGTTTCTCCAACTACTCTAGCTCCAGATGCCTCCAACTACTCCAGCTCTAGATGCCTCCAACTACTCTAGCTCCAGATGCCTCCAACTACTCTAGCTCCAGATGCCTCCAACTACTCTAGCTCCAGATGCCTCCAACTACTCTAGCTCCAGATGCCTCCAACTACTCTAGCTCCAGATGCCTCCAACTACTCTAGCTCCAGATGCCTCCAACTACTCTAGCTCCAGATGCCTCCAACTACTCTAGCTCCAGATGCCTCCAACTACTCTAGCTCCAGATGCCTCCAACTACTCTAGCTCCAGATGCCTCCAACTACTCTAGCTCCAGATGCCTCCAACTACTCTAGCTCCAGATGCCTCCAACTACTCTAGCTCCAGATGCCTCCAACTACTCTAGCTCCAGATGCCTCCAACTACTCTAGCTCCAGATGCCTCCAACTACTCTAGCTCCAGATGCCTCCAACTACTCTAGCTCCAGATGCCTCCAACTACTCTAGCTCCAGATGCCTCCAACTACTCTAGCTCCAGATGCCTCCAACTACTCTAGCTCCAGATGCCTCCAACTACTCTAGCTCCAGATGCCTCCAACTACTCTAGCTCCAGATGCCTCCAACTACTCTAGCTCCAGATGCCTCCAACTACTCTAGCTCCAGATGCCTCCAACTACTCTAGCTCCAGATGCCTCCAACTACTCTAGCTCCAGATGCCTCCAACTACTCTAGCTCCAGATGCCTCCAACTACTCTAGCTCCAGATGCCTCCAACTACTCTAGCTCTAGATGCCTCCAACTACTCTAGCTCCAGATGCCTCCAACTACTCCAGCTCCAGATGCCTCCAACTACTCTAGCTCTAGATCTATGGATGCACAGCACTTAACAATAAAAAATCCCCCTTCATTATGATGAGCTCCGAAGAGAGCAGTCTTCAGACGCAGACCCGAGAGACAACGGAATCCTGTCCCTGTTTGACACCAGTTGATGTCTTCATTCAATTAACTCCTCTCTTGGTTCTAGTATTTTGCTAGCAGCTGCAATTAAACTGACCATTAAATGAGAGTTTTAAACTTGATTACGTGAGATACCAACAAAAAAAATGTTCGTAAGGAAGGCCTTGGAGCGGGCAATGGAAGAGGCCTTCAAGCTCCGTGGACTCGCGAGATGTTGGTCTTACGACGAACACTGGTGTCCTCGTCTTTCGAACGAAAGTAAAACAAAATATATTTTTATTTTTAATAAAAGCTTGTATGCAGTAGCTCTGATTAGATGTATTCTCTATATCCGTAATTAGAAGAATATTCCGGATTGTTGTTCGTATCCACAGGAAACCTTTGTTCCGTGGATGAGACTATCAACACAAGCATCAACAACTTACGACTTACACACTAGCTTGATCGAAATTAGGAAAGATCACACCAGCAACACAAAACACAAACTATTTCAAGCACACAATGAGATATATCGAGACAGTATTCGAACTAGAGACCGTGGACTTGTTACACTTGGCTATTTCTGGTTCTAACTACACTAAACAAGGTAAGAGGAAAAGGAGAAAATTGAGAGAAATGTGCCCTAAATTAGGCAAAGAGAGTTTTGGAAACTATTTAATCCTGACCGTGTTTTTCTTACTCTCTCTAGACAAATGCAGGTGCACTTACTAAGAGATTCCTATCCCCACTCCCACCAGAAAGATATATCTGTTGTTTTTAATGAAGAGAAAGTGGACCAGAGCTGAGAATCAAACCAATTAAAACACTTTGTGTCGTCCCGAGTGAATGATGCGCGCGCAGCTATGAGGGTATCTGGTGGGCCGGCCACAAGTGAGCCCAATGAACCCTACCCGCTGATTGAACGACAGGAATAAGCTCGCAGCTATGAGGGTGTCTGTGGGCCGGCCACCAGTGAGCCCAATGAACCCTACTCGCTGATTGAACGACAGGAATAAGCTCGCAGCTATGAGGGTGTCTGTGGGCCGGCCACCAGTGAGCCCAATGAACCCTACCCGCTGATTGAACGACAGGAATAAGCTCGCAGCTATGAGGGTGTCTGAGGGCCGGCCACCAGTGAGCCCAATGAACCCTACCCGCTGATTGAACGACAGGAATAGGCTCGCGGGTATGAGGGTGTCTGAGGGCCGGCCACCAGTGAGCCCAATGAACCCTACCCGCTGATTGAACGACAGGAATAGGCTCGCGGGTATGTTGAACCCAATGGAGCGCATCCCGCAATGCTGCCAACTTGAGCCTTGCTCCCAGCCGCGAAATTCCCTACACACCAGATAATATAAACAAATTGCATTCATAAAAATGAATGGACTTCACTTAGCCAGGCCCCCCCCCCCCATTCCCCCCGTTTCATTCGGCCAATCGCAGTTACAACGAGGTTTTTTGTTGGTTTTTTAACCCTCTCGGCTACAAAAATAAATGCTTTGTTTGTTTGTTTGTTTGTTTGTTTTCGCGCGCTGAATTGGAGCACGTGGCTTTCCTCGTTGTTGGTTGCCTTGCGTTGAGCGTGACGCGCATGCGCAGTGCATCTGTCCGGGCCCTGTGGACTGTTCTCACCCCGAGACACGGGATATGGCCAGTGGAGCACTCAACCTGGGGGTGCACAATGTGAACTACAATGTGAACTAGTGACTCTCACTAGGGTTACCCTAACTACCGACTGTTTGAGACAAGACGGGACAGGGGGACCATTCCCTTGTTCGGGAACCAGAGGCAGGACCACCCGGAGCTGACAACTCTTTCAACAAGCATCAACTGTACACTACCACAAGATAGAGACGTGCTTGGAGTGTACACTACCACAAGATAGAGACGTGCTTGGAGGTACACTACCACAAGATAGAGACGTGCTTGGAGGTACACTACCACAAGATAGAGACGTGCTTGGAGGTACACTACCACAAGATAGAGACGTGCTTGGAGGTACACTACCACAAGATAGAGACGTGCTTGGAGGTACACTACCACAAGATAGAGACGTGCTTGGAGGTACA